>BLSH010344831.1:66758-81490 GCA_018402905.1 Glandirana rugosa | reverse complement strand
GAACGCGTCGGATAACGTAATCCCACATGTGGGGTTTCGGGTTTGTGTGTAATTGTCATATAAATATATGTATGTATGTTTGTGTCTGTGTTTCTGTTGTTCTGAATCTTTACATTCTTTATAATAGGAATAAAAGTGATCTTTTTTTTTTTTTTTAACAGACAGTGTAAGAAAAAAAGATAAAAAGAAAAGGAAAAAAAAATGAAAAAGTGCCCCGTCCCACCGAGCTTGCGCGCAGAAGTGACCGCATACGCAAGTCTCACCCCCATATGAAAATGGTGTACAAACATAGGTGTGCGCAGGGGGTGTGCCAGGTGTGCCTGGGCACATCCTAATCACTCCAAACACATTAGCATTACTGCTCTGTGTGCCGATGGAGAGATGGGAAATATCTCCCTCTGACCAGTTCCACCATTATTGAAGAGCTACCGTGCTTCTCTTTCACTGAACCGGCTCTGCTATAAGAGTGTGTGTGTGTCTGTGTTTGTATGTATGTATATAAATATACTGTTAATGTGTGTTTGGGCTTTGGGGTGTACACCCTAATGCAATAGGCTGCGCACACCTATGTGTACAAACCACACATGAAGTATCACCGCGATCGTTAGAGAAAGAGCAATAATTCTAGTGCTAGACCTCTTCTGTAACTCAAAACTGGTAACCTGTAGAAATTGTTAAACGTTGACAATGGAGAATTTTAAGTGCCAAAGTTTGTCGCCATTCCACGAGTGGGTGCGATTTTGAAGTATGACATGTTGGGCATCAATTTACTTGGCATAACATTATCGTTCACAATATGGAAAACAATTGGGCCAACTTTACTGTGTTCTTATTTAACTCAATTTTTTTTTTTTTTTAAAGGCGCTTGTAAGACTGCTGCACACATAACGTTCGACAAAGTATTGCAACGACCGCCATTTTATTCTCTATGTGTTAGAAATAAATAAATATATAATGAGGGTTTTAAGTAATTTTCTAGCAAAAAAACATGATTTTAACTTGTAATCACCGAATCTCAAAAAGAGACTCTGCCCTTAAGTGGTTAAGTGACATGCAGGTCGTGAAACATGTTAATCCTTTGCCTCATCTGCATGTAGTTCTGTGATGTTGCTGGATGTCTTTTATGGATTTTAAACTTCAATAAAATATTTCTACATTTGCTTTATATCGCGGAGTACGGTCATACCTCTCTTTCCTACCTACCACTTTCCAGACCACGTACCTGCACCAAGAGGATAGAAGCTACAACTATCCTGCCTGGAGTGGCTCAATCCTTTCCCTTATATTTGCTTGGTTGTCAGAATGCCTAGCTTATAATGCCTGCACAAAAACAGAGAAATGCTTGTGAAGAAACAGGAGGTTGATGACGTGGCCAGGTTTTTATACTTTATGAACCCTAAATATTTAAACGTAAACTTTAAGGACATTGGAAAAGGTTAATCAATCTTTAATACCATAAAATAATTCCACAAAAGCCAGACAACAAATACTTAAAGCATGTGCAAAACTTTTTCAATACTGTAAATTTTCTATGCAAGTCACCAATGCTATAGAGAAGATAATGAAAAGCATTTCCCATGACATTGTCGGTAAAAAGCTTAAATCCTTGATGAGTATCTCCACAACTCCCGTCACATGCAACAGGCTTCCAGGGGCAGCAAAGGAGTCCTTTCTTAAAGCTATTGGTAAAGCTCAAAATGGTTAAATATTAGATTTGAGTGTCAGGTTGGATATTATATATTATCTGGAAGCTGTGCTGGTACTTCAACATCTGCAGAGACCGGGGGTGGTCAAGAATATGACTGTGTAGGAGTGGGAGAAGAGAGTGGACCACCAATATGTCACCTCCGAGCACACGGTGTCTTGTACAATCATTGGGGTCCAGCTGGATAGATATTGATGAACCAAGTAGCAGCATTCGCTTTGACAGAAATAGAAGAAATGAGATCCAAGATATATTGTGAGTGAGCAAAGCCAACCCTTGCTGGAAAAGACTCCACAGAGAACATATTCCTTTTATCATCATTGGGACAGAACAATGTGGAAATAGCATGAGAGGTTCAGACTACCACATGTAACAAGCCAGCTCATCAGTCCAGTATGTGAGACGTGGACAATGTAAGAGGATGTTGATAGGTACTTGTTAATGGGCACCTGTCACACATCTCTCCTGGTCACACAAATTGGGTACAAACAATACAACCAGCGTCCAAGCAAAAAACCTCATGAATCTGCATGTGAATGCATGCATCCCAAGAAAATCTGACATCTCATCAGCATCCAGAGATTAGGGAAAAGCGCTAAATGAAAAGAAGATCACATTTCCTGAGAGCTACATTTCCAGATGTACAATGAAATACTAGTGTCCTGGTCAGGTTTCATTTTTTAACACACAGTAAAGGGTAATTAATTCATCTGCCCCCACAGCTTATAGATCTTCTTTTTACATTAACATATTGCCACTATATACCTTTTTGGTCTATCTGTATACCACAGACACATGATAAACTGCAGGGTCTGCCAAGAGCTGTAGGAGGACTGCCCTCACCGTGTATTATATGGCCTTGCCAAAAGAGACACTACAAGATGGAAGGATCTGTCCATACAAGATCAAAGAGCCTTTTTGCACAATGCAGGGGATTAGCCCCTTAAGTTCCACAGTGAGTATAACAAGAATACTATTCTGCATATACAGACAGGTTTACTGTTGTGGGTTTAGTAACACTTTAAAGCTTGCCGAAGACCAATAATTTGGCTGATTGTTGTTGTCCTGTAACCAGTCCATCCAAGAAAATATTTTGCCTGCCTCACTCTAGCTTGTTGGGGAAAATGCTTTTCCTAATATGGCAGAGGGACACAGCCAAAACATGTTGTCCTCCACCCTCTGGCTTGTTGGGAAAAGCTTTTTTCTACCCTCTGGCTTGTTGGGAAAAGCTTTTCTCCAATTTGCCAGAGAGAAAAGACAATACATGTTGTATACCCATGAACTGATTTGGGGCCCATTGTAAAGTGGAACTCAAATGGGTACAATAGCTGACTATAAGTCTTTCTCTTTAATTTGCCCCTGCCCTCACACCCAGGTGAAAGGCCAGTATTGCTGACATTTTACTAGTCTGGGAGATTTTAGCCGTGCTTCCAGCCTCCTTTGCTCATGATGTGGAAGTTCTTCTGGATAGAATGGTCTTCTACTCACAAGGAGGACAACAGGTAGATGTACAGAAGTACTTCTTCAAGGGGAAGGGACTTGGAAAAGGTGGATTTGAAATAATATCCCTAGCTAACAATGGAAAAGCAGGTCAGTGAATCAATCTAACCAGAGTTTCAATATTCTCTACAAATATTTATGTATATCTATGTAAATTTGATCTGTAAGATAGACTTTTTCCAAGAGGTCACTAAGGACTAAAGCCTCGTACACACGAGCCGATTGTTGGCCAACCGAAAGTTCAACTTTTGTCTAAACTGGGCGACGGTAGTTTGGTCTAGCATACTAACATAAATCAATTAATCGTCCGTCCAAGCCGAACGTAGTGATGTGTTACGAGTGTAAAACGCGGGAGTTCAGGTGAATTGGGAACACAGGTTTACACGACCGAACATTTTCTGGATTCTGAACATGAGTGTTTGTACATCCAACTTTTTGTTGGCCAACTTCTGTACACACGAGTCTACAATTGGCTAACTCCTTTTTGGCCAACACAAGTTTTCTAGTCTCGTTGTCCAACTGCTGTTGGATGACGATTGGAACATGAACATTAATGGCAGTGCAGTCTTAGTCCATTGTGTTAAAAAAGGATTTGGCACACCCTTTACAGCTACAACTCTTATAAGAAGGGTGTCCACAAGGTTTAGGAGTGTGTATAGGGAAAGGTTTGACCATTCTTCCAGAAGAGAATTTGTGAGCTCAGGAACTGATGTTGGATGAGAAGGCCTAGCTTGCAGTCTATGCTCTAATTCAGCAAAAAGGTGTATTTATCTTTGTGCACTGGTATGCAGACATGTTGGAATAGGAACAGGCCATCCCCAAACTGTTCCTACAAACTTCAGACCAGGAAATTGTCCAAAAGTGTTGGTATGCTGATCAGTTCCCTTCACTGGAACTAGGAGGCCAAGAACAACTCCTCAAATAATAAATCGCATCAGAATACCCCCTCCACCAATTTATTTGGACCAGTGCACAAAGACATGGATGAAAGCGTTTGGGGTGGTGGAACTTGACTGACCTGGACTCCTGACTCCAACACAACAGAATACCTTGATGATCAATTAGAGTGGAAACTGCAAGCCAGAGCTTGACCTTACAAAGGTATATTGCTTGGGACAGTGTGCATGGCTATGGACTAAGACCCCATATACACTAATAAATTTGAGGCAGATTTTTGGATTCAGATTTACCCAGACCCTATAATATGAGGTCAAACCTTAAGAATGTAAATGTGTATGCAATCAGGCAGGCACTACACTACATGGTTTAGTTATATATGAAGACTTAAAATCTGCACAAAATCTAATAATGTGTTTATATGCATGCAAATGGACTAAGACCCCATACAAACCAACAGTTTTCTAACCACATGGACCTGTGCAGTGTAAACCCTAAAATGTTGCATTTGGTGTTACTGCTCATCAGGTGTAAGCACTTGAAACATTCATGAAGAGACAGATTGAATGACACTGGTGGGCATGTTCTTCCATTGGGAGTGTTGGTGTGCTAACAATACAAGCTATCCTATATAAATGTCTGCAGTAGGTGGGTTTGGTAGGTCTTTTGCTGAAAGGTTCTGAAGGTACCAGCCTTGCTCGGCCTGGGGGTGTTTCATGCGGGTGCAATTGGGAGGGGCGCTAGTAGAAGTTCAGGGGAAGGCGAGGTGAAGAACACTCTTCGTATTCTGGTGAAATCCGCAATGTCGCGGTGAGTGATATATATGCACTTCAGGAATGTATGATGTTATGTTTTTTTCTGAGAGCACCTGTCTGGAGGTTTATGAGAATATCAAGATCAAGAAAAATGAAAGGAACGAGTTGCTGGTGAAATATATTTTTGAACTGCTTTTTTGACCCTGGAGTGAAGTATGTTACAGTACACCTGTATAATCCTTTTCTTGAAACAGAACTGATCTGGATGTTTTTGATGCGTTACTGCTACGAGGTAGGACCGGGTGAGGAACTAAAAAACTCATTCAATCAAAATAAAATTTAAAGTTCATTTCACAGAGGATGTAGATGGCTACGCTGGGCTTCGTCACCCCCTGACTCTCTTCACCATAGCCGGGCAGTGTTGCTCATTATTTTATGCGGGACAGCCCAAGTTCTGCAGACAATGTTTCAAGTATGATCATACTAAGGAGGATTGTGATGCTGGGGTGTACTGCAGGGCCTGTGGGCAGCCTGGTCATCAGGCGGCTGGTTGCCCCAAGCCTGCGGTATGTGACATGTGTGGGAAAACTGGGCATAAGGCCAAAGACTGTGATCTCAACAGAGGCAGGATGTTTTCTTATGCCGATGTAGTTTGGGGTCCAAAAGACACTCCAAAATCCGTCATAGTGTGAGCCTACAGTCCTCAACTGAGGAGCAGGATGGGGGTGTGACACTGGAGGGGGGGCGCAGCCTGTGGCGGAGGTGAGGGAAGTTTGAGACCTGTTGTAGAAATTTAGGATGTGTATTATGTATTGTCACAGTGTCTCCCAGTGTCGGTTTAGCGATATTCTCTGTGTACAGCGAATATGGCTTTAACCGATATTGAGGAAAGGCCATTTACAATGGAAACCTTCCATTATTTGATAATTACACGCTACCCGTCCGATCATCCCGGCCGGCAGGCGCCCTGAGCGGTTAAGCGCTGGAGCAAACGCTGGTCCGGATCTTTGAAGTGCAATGCACATTCTGTGGCGCGGGTGTATTACCATCAATCAGGGGGCCCCTGTATTATGTACAGATCGATCTGCTTGGCGGCGGTTTACTTGCATTATGGAATCAGTATTGCCTTTTATGTAAGGATAATGATCTGTAAGCTTTCTGTGGCATCTGATCAATGTGACAGAGATCTACAGCTATATTCCTTTGTGCATAATTTACCCTTTAATGGAACAGTAGCATAATCGCTATGGAGTATAGTTCATAGAGATGTATTTGATAGCGTTTCGTTGTAATGGCAGGTTTTACATGTATGGTGTTTTGGGTTTCAGTCCACATGGCTTTCATTGTCTCACACAGGCCAGCCAACCCCCCTATGCATGCATGCCTCTCCTATTGTATAGTTTGAATATAAACAAGTGTGTCATTGGTTGGTGGTTTTGTATTGAGCTCATGTCATGTGACTGTGCCTTGGAGGCTGATTGGCTGATTGTGAGGCCATCAAGTCCCTTTTGTTATCCCTGTTTGAGCAGTATAAATAAAGGCTGAAAGCCGAGCTCAGCAGGACAATCTCTGCGAGCTGCCATGTGAGAAAAGCAATCTGCGTCTGTGTCTGCTTCAACACGAGTGCACTTAAATGCATTATGCAAAAGAGCTGAAAAGTGCGCTTATTAGCGCAGGCAAAATATAATGCATACAAGGTATTATAATTGCCCTTACAGATGGCGAGCCAGGTAGGAGCTTATGAATGCTTTGAATGTGTGATTGGTACGTATAATTATGAATATGCTTTGAATGTGTGATTGGTATCAGCATTGTGTGTGTTATGTTGTAATTTTGGCGGTAATTTCGTTTGGAGTCTCAGATTGTATTGTCAGTCTGTAGGGGGAGAGTTTTCAGTTTGGGCTGCTTTTGGCGGGAAAAGCGTAAAGTTACCACCATTTTGTTGTAAAACTGTTACAATTTCAATTTTGTTTCTGCTGAACTTGCTTTTAAACCGAATTTCAGCATTTTGTGGAATTAAGTAATTGTCTGCAGGAATTTCAGTTTCTGGTTTTAATTGCTTTGATTTTGTGCAATATTTCAGTCTCAAGTCAAAATAGTTTGTTTTTGTACTGAATTCCATTACCACTAGAATCATTTTTGTTGTAATGTTGTTTTGCGTAGTCCCAGCTGTAATTCAGTTTTTGGTAGAGACAATCTGTTGTTAGACGGCTATTCATGTTTAAGTGTGAAACCAAGTTAACATTACAGTGTATAGAGGTCTTTTTGTGACGAATTGCGCCTTTTTGATTTTTTGGTGGCAAATTTAGTTTAGACACAGTATTGTAATTGTAAAGAGGTTTCCTGCCTTTTACACTGTAATTCAGCTCTGGTTCTGCGTGTTTAGAGTACAACTCATTTGTTAATGAAACAGTTGGTTATTTTAGACGCTGAAGTTTGAGTAGCACATGCCTGTCCCGGTTTTGGCAAATCTGGTTGATAAATTCTGTGTTATGCGTTTTTATTGTTTTATTCTCAGTGCGGTCGTTTTGTTTCCATCATGTGTTTGGTGTCATTTTCTTCGGGTAAAGAGGGCCATGGGGTTGTAATGTGGCTTCACTTAATGCCATTTTGTGTTGTGTGGATTGAAATCCACATGGTGTGGCCGCCATCTTGGAGTAGTTACAAAGCCACATGGCTGAGATGCCATATTGAATTCCGTTGCATCATTGTTTTTGTTTTTTCATGTTCAACTGTTTTTACACTTTTGTTTGGAAAGGCAACTTTTTATAAGAGTCATTACGTGATTGTTAGGAAAAGGAAAAATTTCTGCCCAGTCCTGGCATTTCCGCGGTGGTGCGCACATTTGTGCGCATTCCCGTGCACGTTCACGCGCGCTCCCGTGAAACGGCGCCAAACGGGCCTATTTAAACCTGGAGACTCTAGAGACAAGTGCTGCTCATTCTACAGCGTTCCCGACCTGTAAGCCTCAGCCTCTGATACCTGTTCCTGTGTTGCTCTGCCTCCTGTTGCCCCGGCTTGTCCTGACCTGCTACCTGCACCGACCCCGGCTATCCACGACCATCCAATTGTCTGCTCCCTTGTACCTCTGCTGCCCGCCCGTTAAACGAACCTTGCTTGGACTCTGACTACTCTTTTGCCTGATCCTTTTTTACCTTCCTGCCTGCCTGTTGCCGACCCAGCCTGAATGACCATCCTTCTACCTGCACGCCTCCTGGAGCTTCGCTACATCATCGGTGACCCTCCAGCCCTCGTGCCATCCCGCACTCTTGGGCCTCTGTCTCCACTACCAGGGGCCCTTGAATCGGGTGTGCAAGAGCGGTTGTTCCCTGCACAAGACAGACTCCACCGTCAGGTACGTGACAGAAACGAGCAGCCATGACTGAGTCTGCGCAGGGAACCCGCTCCGCCATGGATGACTTGTGTGCACATCTTGCCGGCCTGACCCAAGCCGTCAAGAATCTACAAGAAGGATACACCCGGCTAGAAGAGCGGGTGCAGGAACTTTCCACCACTCCGGCCTCCGGTGCTTCTGCGGCCCGTACCATTGTGGCCCTGCCCTCGGAACCCAAGGTCCCGTTGCCAGACAAGTTCTCCGGGGACCGGCGCAAGTTCCGGGTCTTCCGAAGTGCGTGCGATTTATACCTAGGACTGCAGTCACGCACGTTTTCCCTGGAAAGCATGAAGGTCGGATTCATCATCTCCCTCTTGCAGGGTGAACCCCAGGCCTGGGCTCTCAGACTATGGGAGCAAAATGCTCCTGAATTGGCTTCCGCTGCAGTCTTCTTCCAGGCTATGGCGCAGCTGTACGAAGACACCCACTTAGCTGCCACCGCAGAAGCTACTCTGCACAACCTCCAGCAGGGACGCCGCCCAGTGGAGGACTATGCCACTGAATTCCGGCGCTGGAGCTTGGACACAGCCTGGGGCAGCGCGGCTCTCCTATTTCAGTTCCGTATGGGACTCTCGGAACCTCTGAAGGATGAGCTGGCACGAGTGGGGATCCCTAAGACCCTGGAGGAGCTGATCACCTTGGCCCTCTCTATCGATCGGCGCCTCAGGGAGCGCCGCGCCGAAAGGTCTTCCGGGCAGTTGCGCCCCACCTGGATGCTTCCTCGGGTTCCCGGCTACCCGACACCACCGACACCACCTTCCTTCCACCCGACTTCCTCCTCCTCCTCTCCACAGGACACCTCTGAGCCCATGCAGATCGGATTGCTCCGGCCTTCTCTCAGTACTGAGGAAAGACAGCGGCGGTTCCAATTGAACCTCTGTCTCTACTGTGGTGAACCCGGTCACATGGTCTGGACATGCCCCGCGAAGCGCGGTAAGTGCTTGACCACCGTCTCTAAGGACCTGTCTAAGTTTCCCAGCTCTCCTGCTCATCTTACCATTTCTCTCTCTTTACAGCTTCCCGGAGGGAGTATTACGGTTCCAGCAATCCTTGACTCGGGGGCATGCAGTTGCTTTATTGACCAAGATTTCGTTGCACTGCACCGCATTCCCCTCCAACTAAAGGCACATAAGCTAGTGATCCGTTTGGCCGATGGGTCGCATATTAAATCCGGGACGGTTACCCATGAAACGGTCCCTCTCCTCTCCTGCACCTTGGATGGTCACCAAGAACGCCTGCGGCTGGATGCCATCGCATCTCCTCTCTGCCCCATCATCCTGGGATTATCTTGGTTCCAGGCCCATAACCCCAGCATTGACTGGACCACCGGAGTCGTCCAATTCCAGTCAACCTATTGTCATCATCACTGCCTGAGTCCCCGAGCTGAAGCTGGTCCCGCACTTCTCAGCCTGGATTCCGAACCTGAACCCGACGTCCGGACCCTTCTTCCCCAGGCCTATCACCTTTTCTGGACGTTTTTAGTAGGAAAGGGGCAGATAAGCTGCCACCACATAGGCCTTACGATTGCCCCATTGAGTTACTACCCGGGGCAGAAGTTCAGTTTGGGAGGATCTACCCCCTCTCCGAGCCTGAACTGGCAGCTCTCAAGTCCTACCTGGACGAAAATATAAAGAAGGGATTCATCCGGCCATCTACCTCTCCGGCCGGAGCCGGTATTTTCTTCGTGGGAAAAAAAGGACCACACACTCCGGCCATGTATCGACTACAGGGAGCTCAACCGGGTGACTATTAAAAATCGTTACCCCCTACCTTTGGTCCCGGAACTTTTCCAGCGGCTAGGGGCGGCAACCATCTTTACAAAACTCGATCTTCGAGGGGCATATAATCTCATTCGCATCAGGGAAGGAGACGAGTGGAAAACAGCATTCCGTACCCGTTTCGGGCACTATGAATACTTGGTGATGCCCTTCGGTCTATGCAATGCCCCAGCAACTTTCCAACACTTCGTCAACGATGTGTTCCGGGACTTTCTGGACCTTTTTGTAATTGTCTATCTTGACGATATTTTGATTTTTTCTACTTCCTTGGAAGAACACCGCAGACATGTCACCAAGGTTCTTGGGCGTCTTCGGCAGCACGGCTTATACGCCAAGGCAGAAAAGTGTTCTTTTGAGCAACCCAGCATGCACTTTCTGGGGTTGATCATCTCCACCACGGGCATTCACATGGATCCTCAAAAAGTCTTGACTATCCTAGAATGGCCCGCACCAGCAGACAGGAAGGGTGTTCAAAGGTTTGTGGGCTTCGCAAACTTTTATCAAAAGTTCATCAAGGGATTCTCCGCTATTGTGGAGCCCATCACACGATTGACCCACCAAAACACCCGATACCATTGGTCGCCGGAGGCTCAGGCCGCCTTTCAGAAGCTCAAGTCCCTGTTTACCTCTGCGCCCATTCTAAAACACCCGGACCCAGTTCTACCGTACGTCCTTGAAGTGGACGCCTCGGAAACAGCGGTAGGGGCTATTCTGTCTCAACGCCAGGGTCCCAAGGCCCTGCTTCATCCAGTAGCCTTTTTCTCCAGGAAGTTAACCGCTCCGGAGCAGAATTATGATGTGGGAGATAGGGAATTACTGGCGATCAAGTCGGCTCTCGAGGAGTGGCGATACTTGCTGGAAGGTGCTTCTCATCCGATCCTCATCTTCACGGATCACAAGAACCTGGAGTACCTCCGAACAGCAAAGAGGCTGAGGCCTCGACAAGCCCGTTGGGCCCTTTTCTTCTCCAGGTTCAATTTCCATCTGACCTTTCGTCCAGGTTCAAAAAACAGCAAACCCGATGCCCTTTCGCGAATGTTCACAGAGCCAGGAAATACTACCCCACCTGACACCATACTCCCGGCATGGAACTTTCTCCTGTCCGATGAGGACATACTCTCTCAGATCCGTCGGGTGCTGGCCAGCGCTATGGACAACAAGGATACCCGACTCACTGTCAGAGATGGGCTATGGTGGTTTGGGCGAAAGATGTTTATCCCAGCAAACCTACGCCTCAGGATTTTGGGTCGGTGCCATGACCATAAATTGGCTGGACATTTCGGTGCTCGGAAGACCGCTGAGCTCCTCTCTCTGCGCCAGGAATAAAACCGATAAGGCCAAAGCCTGGGGCCTCCTGAACGCCCTTCCCATACCTGAACGCCCGTGGTCGCAACTGGCGATGGATTTCATCGTAGAATTTCCCCCTTCTGAGGGCTTTTCCACCATCTTTGTAGTGGTTGATCGTATGACCAAAATGGCGCACTTTATTCCCATGAAAGGAACCCCCTCTGCGGCCGAAACAGCCAACACATTCATAAAGAGGTCATCCGACTCCATGGTATACCCAGCAACATCGTGTCGGACCGGGGGGTCCAATTTACTTCCAAGTTTTGGAGAGCACTATGTGCAGGATTGGAGATAGAGCTATCTTTTTCTTCCGCCTATCACCCGCAGACAAATGGCCAGACTGAGAGGACAAATCAGACTCTTGAACAATATCTGAGATACTTCTCATCATTCTCTCAGAATGATTGGGTTGCACTGCTGCCGGTGGCCGAGTTTGCTTACAACAACACCATTCACTCGGCCACCCAGCAGTCCCCATTTTGGGCCAACTATGGGTTTCACCCCACATTTTTACCCGATTTAAATCCGGAAGGTACCGTCCCAGCAGCTCAAGACATCACCAGCTTTCTCCAGAAAAATTGCAAACTCTTGCAGGAGACTCTTGCTAAATCTCGGGAGTTGAACAAGGAGGCCTACGATAAGAGAAGGCGGGGGAGCTGGAACTCCAACCAGGCGACCGTGTCTGGCTATCCACCAAAAATTTAAAACTGGCTTGCCCCTCCAAGAAGTTGGGCCCAAGATTTCTGGGACCATTCCCAGTTAAGAGGAAGATAAACCGGGTGGCTTTTGAGCTGGATCTGCCTTCTTCTCTGCGGATCCACCCGGTTTTCCATGCATCGCTGCTGAAGCCCATGGTTCTGGACACTTTCTCAGGTCGGAAGGTGGGTCCTCCAGACCCCATCCTGGTTAACGGAGAGGAGGAGTTCGAGGTGGAAGCCATCTTGAATTGTCGCCGGAGAGCTGGGGGAACCCAGTATCTGATTAAGTGGAAGGGGTTCGGCCCAGAGGAGAACTCCTGGGAAGCTGAAGAAAACATCCACGCCCCCGGACTTATCCAGGCCTTCAAGTGAAATCGCCAGAGTGGCGATATCCGGAGGCTGCCCCTTGGGGGGGGCAATGTTAGGAAAAGGAACAATTCCTGCCCAGTCCTGGCATTTCCGCGGTGGTGCGCACATTTGTGTGCGTTCGCGCATTCCCGTGCGCGCGGACGCGTCGGAAACGGCGCCAAACGGGCCTATTTAAACCTGGAGACTCTAGAGACAAGTGCTGCTCGTTCTACAGCGTTCCCGACCTGTAAGTCTCAGCCTCTGATACCTGTTCCTGTGTTGCTCTGCCTCCTGTTGACCCGGCTTGTCCTGACCTGCTGTCCTGCTACCTGCACCGACCCCGGCTATCCACGACCATCCGATTGTCTGCTCCCTTGTACCTCTGCTGCCCGCCCGTTAAACGAACCTTGTTTGGACTCTGACTACTCTTTTGCCTGATCCTTTTGTACCTTCCTGCCTGCCTGTTGCCGACCCAGCCTGAATGACCATCCTTCTACCTGCACGCCTCCTGGAGCTTCGCTACATCATCGGTGACCCTCCAGCCCTCGTGCCATCCCACACTCTTGGGCCTCTGTCTCCACTACCAGGGGCCCTTGAATCGAGTACGCAAGAGCGGTTGTTCCCTGCACAAGACAGACTCCACCGTCAGGTAGGTGACAGTGATGTTTTTACAGGATTTTTGCATCGGTTTTAGCCAGTTTTGACTTGTTCAGATTTAGCGTCTATACAATTAATCTGTTTTCGTGTTTTATCTTTGGTTTCGCATATAGCTGTTAGTTTTTTATAACTTTTTCAGTTTTATGTAGGCATTTATGTTTAAGCAGCTTTTTCATGGGGTTTTTGTTGTATGACCATTGATTTTCAATGACTACAGTGTGGAGTATAACTGATCCATTCTTGTATTGCAGCGGTTCTCAACACGTGGGTCGCGACCCCCTGTGGGGTCGATTGCCGATTTCTAGGGGGTCGCGACGCCACCGCCAAGAAGAAAAACATTTTTTTTTTTTGACTCGGCTCCTGGTCAGCCATATTTTTTTTTTTTTTTGACTCGGCTCCTGGTCAGCCATACTAAGACTATGGATGTGCGCTGAGCAGGCGCACATTTCATAGTCTGATTGGCTGTCCTGTGGCTCAGTGTGATTGGCTGGCATGATGCGGGGGCGGGTCACTGTCGGCGGAAGTGACTCCCGCTCCCACGTGACCGCATGAGCGACGGACAGGAGGCCATCGAGCGGATAGGACGCCAGCCGCGGGTCTGGCAGACTGCGCCCACATAATGTGAGTACTGTCACAGTACTACTGTATGCCTTGTCTCAGCGGCCCGACCAGAGTGGCGTTGCTATGGGGATGCAGGGCCCCAGGGTGCCAAGTGCCGACCGCCCTGTGACTGAGCTGCCTGGGCCCTAGGCCAGTGCACGTGGGGGGGGGGGTTAGTGGTGTGGTGATGATGTCGCTGCTGCATTAAAATGCATGGCAGCACTGGCAGTGTCATGTGTGTCACACACATGACACTGCCAGTGCTGCCATGCATTTTAATGCAGCAGCGACATCATGTGATGGTTTTTATTGTTCTTCAAGATTTATGGTTTGATAGCAATTAATAAGATTGTTTGATAAAACGGTTTTATCAAACAATCTTATTAATTGCCATCAAACCATAAATCTTGAAGAACAATAAAAATCACCACATGATGTGACAGCAGGACAGCTCCATCTGGTGGTTGATTATGAGAGGTCGATTAAATATGTTTTTTTTAATTGCACAAGGCACTTTGTTTACCCTAGCCTAGGTGTATTACTATTGGGTTTCATAATTTATATTATTTGCATATATTTATATACCAACCCCATATTTTTTGGATTGCACAGGCACTTTCCTTACATGGGAATACATTGGTTTTTTTTGACTTTCATAATTTATACTGTTTGCATATATACCAACGATATATATTTTTGTTGCACATTGGTTTTGTATACGTCAAGCACCTTCTGCTACTACAGTCACTTAGGCATTTTCAGGGATTTACTGCACTGGCACTTTATATTCTGTATTATCAATTTTTTGTTTATTTCCTCTAGCAGCGCCCAAAACCACCATTAAATTCTCTTTTTCATTATTTACAACTGCTTGAGTAGCAAGGTGAGGTAGCAGCTAGTCATCACTCATATTTTTTCCATAGCGCAGCAACACCCTTATCTATTTCCCAGTGGAGGCCAGCCCTGGAACTCGACGGAGCAGCTGCTGCAGAGAGACGCGATAAGGCAGTCATCCTCGGACCGACCGTCCATCCATGACATTGTGCTGTGCTG
>BLSH010344831.1:50395-64444 GCA_018402905.1 Glandirana rugosa | reverse complement strand
TATGTTTGTTACTCTTATTCTGTATTCTGTTTGTAAATGTATGTTTACGTTTCCCTCTCTAAAGTATCAATGGTACGATGAATTTTTTTTTTTCTTGAATTCGTTCTGTTTTTTACTTTTCGTCTGTCTCATTTGCGTTCTATTGATTTTATGTAGTGTCCACTATTGTAAACGACGAGTCACTAACGTCATAAGATCAGACGTAGAGGGGTTCCATTATGAATTTTAGACCCGGACAACCACCCATTATTCCTGTCCTCAACTCTTGGTGACATAATCTGTCAGAATTATATATTGTCATTTGATGTAACGATGTTTTTTTGATGCATGGTTTTGCATCAATTTTGTAGCAATGTAGTTTACTGTTATATATTAAGACTGTCTAATACAGTGGTTCTCAACTCCTGTCCTTATTACCCACCAACAGGCCCAGATTTTAAGTATTACCTTGGGGAGATGCAGACTAGAATACTGCAATCACTGAGCAGCAAATGTTATCACCTGTGATGTATTTTAGTTATCTTGCGTTTACTCTGTCTGCTTTTCATTTTTTGTCTTGCTTAAGTTCTTTTTTTTTTTAAGTAGCATGGTAACTATGAAATCTCTCCCTTTGCATTTGTATGTAAATGTTTGTCTTATGTCTTATTCTCATTGTTTGTATGTAATAATATGTTATTTTTGTAGGAACGTGAAAGTAAGAGTTACAGAGGTTTGTAATTGGTTGTAGGAAATGTACAAATTGTGATATTCTTATTTTGGTCAAAGTGGAACTTTAACTTGCAAGCAGCCCACAAGAGTTGTGTTAAAGTAGACCATCTGTGTGTCCCCAAGTGTATTTCACGCCTGCTTCCTGCCGTGTCACCGTGCATCCCAGAGATTCTGTGTCCCTGAGTAAATTAATTTTCGAGGGTCACTTAATGGTGAAAAGGGTAGGGCCTGACTAGACCTGATGGTGAACCTGAGGAGACAAGGGAGCTGGAAATTCGGAAAAATTGCATTTTTTGTTTCATTAGATCAAAGTGGGACTCTCAGTGGCCATTATTTTGTTTTTTTTTGTTTTTTTTTTTGCGTCATTAAAAACAGTGTATCTTTTCTTCCTCTTTGTAATGAGAAAGAAAAGGGGGGGAGATAATGGTGGTGAGAATGACAATTTTCAAACTTACAATACTAACCTCTCTAATTCTAACCAAGTTTGTGACCTAGTAGGACGACATGGACCATACCAGGTTCAACTGACGACACCGACCTCCCTAAAGCTTGAGGGACGAGAAAACTGTATCCATGCCAGCCACTGCAAGAAGCTGCTCAACCACATCAACGACTGAGGAGGATCTTTTTATTTATATTATTTAGCTTAATGTATTTTAGCAGGGGTAACGATAAAACATCCCAACTTGTTTTTTTTAAATGCACCTCCACCGAGCTAAAACAGTGAACAGAACCCACTGCTGGATACACTCTAGGCCCCACCGAGCCTTAATACCCCCGGCAGTGGCAGCAGTACATGACATGGATGTGTATGTACATGTGTACATGTATGTGTGTGTATATGATGTTCATATTAGTAAAAGCAAACATAAGGAAAAAAGTAGCAAAGATCTCAAAAAGACACAAACTAACTTAACAATACATTTCTAGAAGATAAAATTAGTTACAGTTACAGCTTTAGCTCTGGTTCTTGCCCCTCCCCCACAAAACCAGTATGGGTATCCGGACAACTAAGTGGCCCACAAGTGTGCTTTAACTTTAAGTTTGGTAAAAGGAGTAGTTTTGTAGAATCCACGGTTTGTGAGAAAGGTATAACAGTCAATCTTATGAATTAGACCCCCAGCCTTCTCTAGTAGCACCAGTAGACTAGATGACATCTGTTGGTAGGAAAAGTGTGACATACAGACTAAGGGAGGAGTCCCCCAGACTGTCCTGTTATTGTGCAATGCAGGGGACCATCAGAGTCCCCCTGTGCGACTCTAACAGCCCCTACTACTTCTTATGCCGTTCCACAGCTTATAAGTTAATACCCTCTAATGCGAGCATGGTGAAACTCATCCCAGCATCTTACGTCGTGGCCGATCGTTAGGATTTGATGGCGCGAGAGAAGGTAAGAATGACAGGGACAGCTCAAAGGGAATTGTTAACCAACTCCAACAAGGCCTGGGCATGGTTTCCTGCTTGGACAGGGTGGGGGTTGAACTTAGGAAACGATTGAACAATTTCTCATCCATTGTGGATGGGGTGTTCAATGAAAACCGTTGAAGCTGTGAGGGAGATCTCACAGGAACAGCGAGAGTCTATAACAGGAAAAGATGACACTTGATTATCTTGTAGCGCAAAAGGGGGGTTTCTGTGAGTTCATAGCAAAAGACTGTTGTACCTGGATGACAGGCACTAGTGACAAGGTCCAAGTCCATATGGATAAAGTTAGGTCCCTGCTAGGGACAGCCAGAGCTACAGCCAGTGAAGGTTGGAATCCTTTCTAAAGGGGTTGGGAGATTTTGGGGAGTTCTTGTTTTCCATCGGATCCTGGTTGAAGGAAGTAGGGGTATATATACTCATGTTGTTTTGTTTCTATTCCTTCTATATGTCATGATGAGATGTTCCTGCTGCCTGATCGATCAAGTCACCAAAGCCCGAGCAGATGACCACATCTTCCTAGCCAAGACAAGAGGTCCCCTGAAGTCCAGCCCATGTACCAGATGCTGAGGATCCCAGCGATCGCTATAACCCCCACATCATGCTTTCCCTCTGAGTCATCCCTCCCGAAGAATACGTGTCAACCATGCTTTTCTTTTGTTCAATGGATGGACTGAATGTTTCATTTTTTTTTCTTTTTTGATTGGACTGGAGTTCGTGTTTAGAAGATGATCAAGATTCATCAAGGGACACATGGGAGCATATGACAAGAGGAGGAACTGTTGTAGAAATTTAGGATGTGTATTATGTATTGTCACAGTGTCTCCCAGTGTCGGTTTAGCGATATTCTCTGTGTACAGCGAATATGGCTTTAACCGATATTGAGGAAAGGCCATTTACAATGGAAACCTTCCATTATTTGATAATTACATGCTACCCGCTCAATCATCCCGGCCGGCAGGCGCCCTGAGTGGTTAAGCGCTGGAGCAAACGCTGGTCCAGATCTTTGAGGTGCAATGCACGTTCTGTGGCGCGGGTGTATTACCGTCAATCAGGGGGCCCCTGTATTATGTACAGATCGATCTGCTTGGCGGCGGTTTACTTGCATTATGGAATCAGTATTGCCTTTTATGTAAGGATAATGATCTGTGGGCTTTCTGTGGCATCTGATCAATGTGACAGAGATCTACAGCTATATTCCTTTGTGCATAATTTACCCTTTAATGGAACAGTAGCATAATCGCTATGGAGTATAGTTCATAGAGATGTATTTGATAGCGTTTCATTGTAATGGCAGGTTTTACATGTTTACGTTTTGGGTTTCAGTCCACATGGCTTTCATTGTCTCACACAGGCCAGCCAACCCCCCTATGCATGCATGCCTCTCCTATTGTATAGTTTGAATGTAAACAAGTGTGTCATTGGTTGGTGGTTTTGTATTGAGCTCATGTCATGTGACTGTGCCTTGGAGGCTGATTGGCTGATTGTGAAGCCATCAAGTCCCTTTTGTTATCCATGTTTGAGCAGTATAAATAAAGGCTGAAAGCCGAGCTCAGCAGGACAATCCCTGAGAGCTGCCATGTGAGAAAAGCAATCTGCGTCTGTGTCTGCTTCAACACGAGTGCACTCAAATGCATTATGCAAAAGAGCTGAAAAGTGTGCTTATTAGCGCAGGCAAAATATAATGCATACAAGGTATTATAATTGCCCTTACAGACCCATTACCCAAAAGGGAGGAAAGGAGGGTGAGTCAAAAGGGTTAAGTGGAGGGACCCAGTGGAAGCGTTAGTGACCGCACCCTTGCAGTGGTGGCAGCTGGGGAGGAGGTGAAGTCTAAAGTGCAAGGGTGGGGGTCAGCAGTAGAGATGGAGGAGGAGGAAGAAGAGTAGATTGAAATGGAGGGGGAGTCGTCCACATCTGACAGCCCTCTCACAGCAGCCCAATGGGAGAAAATATACGTGCAGAGAGAGGAGTGAGGAAGAATTTTCTTCCAAAAGGTATAGGATTGAGCCTGTGCTTGACAGCTCATGTAGCACAGATTTAATGAGTGCCAGGGATCTGGAAGTCTCTGAGTCAGAAAGAGAGGAGTTCAGGAGGGAAGACAAAGGTGGAGGTGGGGCTGGCTCTGTCTGACTGAGTGAATGGCCTGCATTGCTTCGGTTCCTCAATTAGGAGGGCCGATGTCCTGGATGAACGGAGCAGGATAGGTTGTGAGGTGCCCTCCGGTGGTCAATTAGGATTATTACAATTTGAATGTGGACTATTTAAGGAGGCCCTGCCCCAGCCCCTCCCCTAGCTCCGAGGAAGTCTGTGATTGGACGGACGAAACGCGTCAGTTGGACGTCACCCTACGGCTCCAGTGACGCGCCACCCTCACCTGTGGACGTTCAGCTGATTGTTTGGGAGACAGCATGGCACTGCACGGACACCACCATGCAGACAAGGAATCATCTATGTGGACCAGTACGCAGAGGGCGATTACAGTGTCCCACGTGAGTCCACCCTGTACTTTGCCTTTTGGTGGATGGCCGATACACATAGTGTATAGGTACTGACCGACAGATCTGGTGTCACAATCGATCCAGTGTCATCTATGTTCACGGCCGCCGTGCCGACTGTCTAGGCTGGTGTTTATACTGGAGTTGTGCACGTGGTCAGTACACAGACTGGTCCGTCACTGAATTGCAAACCTTTGGAATACCATTGATCCAATATTCATCCACCTACATGACTGGTAGGTTGCTCGACAGTGACGGTGGGATTGTGTAGCTCCCAGTTTATTGAATGTGACCAATAGTTTCCCCCTGGATCATCACCTTGTTTGGACACTTACTGGCTATTGGCTTTTACTGATGAACTCTGCCTAATAGGAGCTCTCACTTCCTTGATGAACCACATGACCATGACAGCATCGGTGCAATTTGTTTCATGCTGGTGAACTCCTTTGCACCACCCAGGTACCCATCTGTTCCCTGGGTGCATCACCAGTGTCAGCTGTGTTTGTCCTCAGTTCCCTTGTCAGCAGTCCACAGGTCATCACACGTCCCTGTATCCAGTTCACCAAGTGATTTCACTTAGCCTCTGTCTTGTTTCACAGGCACCCATTGCCAGTACAGGGGCATGTGGTTGAACTTTTGTGATATATTACATAGGTGCATGTGTGATTTGGGTAATGAATGGTAGTGGGGCGCGCCCAAGCTGTACTTAAGTGCCTTGGTGTCTCCTTTCACCTCCTTTTTTGATGGTATTGTGTTGCACTTAGGAACCACCCCACCATTGGGTGATTTACCAGGTATGGATACACTTGGTGTGTATTAAGCCAATCCATATCTCATTATTACGGTCTGAACTGTGTTTTTACCTTTGCTTTAGGTTGTGAAGTGGTGTGTGTACAGAAGTGTATGCTCAACAATGCTCTGAGGCAGAATGAATGGATACACAGACAGTCCGTATGGTCAGTGGCATGTACAAACAAAAAACAAAGGTGTTGGTGTGCTTGTGAGAGGAAGTAACTTTAAAATTTTGAGTTATAAAATTATTATCCCCAGGTTATTGCAAGTACAGATGGGTGGTCCTGGATTTGAGTTCCGTTTAATTGTTACGCCCCTGCAGTGAGAAGTGATGGACAGGGGTTCCTTGAGATGCTGGCGTTGCATCTGCCCGGTAGATGCCCGACAATAGTAGTGGGGGATTTAAATTACATCAGAGGAGTGGGTGATAGAGAGAGTGGTTCTGTGGTAACTCTTGATAGCACCTTGGTTGTGTTGAATAATATTATTTCTGATTTTAAGTTGAGTGTTGTTGGACGGGAGCTGGGATCTGAGGATAACAAGTTTACCTTCTTTTCTGACCAGGGGACGGTTAAGTCCCGTATTGATTGTGTCTGAGACAATGAACCCCGTGTCATTTGAATTCAAGGCGGTCGGGTTTTCAGACCATGAAAATACGGGTGGAGTTAAGCTCTAAAGTAAAATATGGGCGGGGTTTGTGGAAGTTAAATGTTAACCTTCTGAATAATAAGAGGGCGACAGATCCTTTTGAGTTTTTTTTTTAAGTCTTTGGTTAAATGTAAATTCTCAGAGGTTCTGTGTTGGTGGGACTATGCCAAACCAGAAATACAAAAATATTTTAAGAGGTGGAGCGTGAGATTGGCTATGGAGGAGAGGAGGAAGGAGCACGAGATGGTTGAAAGGTTGCACATGCTATTTACATTACAGACAGCTGGCGTGGAGGTGGGAAGTGACCTGGCCAAAGTGCGGGCGGAGAGGAGGAAGGTCCTAAGGGACAAAGGGAGGAGGATTATTTATCCCATGTAGAGCAGTTGGAACACCATGAAAAGTGTACCCGGTTCTTCTTTAAAAAGGCCTTTCATAAAGGGGAAGCTTTGCTGTCCGTGCTAGGGGCTCAAGGTGAAGTAGAATGAGAGGGAATGACGGAAGAGGTGAGGACCTTTTACGCTAACCTCTTCAAAAGGGGTCAGGATGTGGAGGAGGGGGAAATGGAGGACTATTGTGAGGTGGTCCAGGGGAGGCTGGGGCCGGAGGATATTTTAGGACCTAGCAGCTCCAGTTCACAATGAGGAAGTACTTCTGGCAGTCAAGGGAATGGCTGGTAACAAGATACCTGGGAAGAACGGCCTCCCAGCTGAGTTTTATAGGTTTTTTTTGGCAGGTGATCGGCAAAGACGTATGTGAAGTAGTGTGTCATGCCTTCTCAAGTGGTGAAATGAGTGGTTCTATGGCAGAGAGGGTCATTACCCTGATACCTAAAGGGGGAGATAAGAACGACCTACGAAATTGGAGACCAATCTCCCTCCTGAACGTTGACTATAAGATCTTGTCAAAGGTGACTGTAAATTGCTTAAGGGAAGTGTCAGTGAAATTAATTAGTGACCATCAGGTATGCACTGTCCCCAATAGGAGAATTTCAGACAACCTTATTCTCCTGAGGGACATGATTTTCTACTCTAGGTCACACAATAGTTTGTTGGTAGTGGAAAGCATTGACCTTGAGAAGGCCTTTGACAGGGTGCCTTTTTTCTACGAGTGTTGCAGAGCATGGGACTCCCTGAGTCAATGTTGAAAGCCATTGTGGGCCTGTATAGGAAAATTTCTAGCCATGTGCTGGTAAATGGAAATCTGAGCAAATCATTTCAGGTGAGGTCTTGGGTCAAACAGGGGTGCCCACTCTCGCCCCTGGTTTTTATTGCAGTGGTAGAACCTCTGCTTCAGAGGATCCAGATGGACAAAGTACATAAGTGGTTCATAATCCCTGGTAGTGGTGGGTTAAGTGTGAAGACTTTGTCATATATGGATGACAGTCATAATAGGAACTTCTCAGAGAGATCTGGACCGTGCAAAGTTACAGCTGCGGATTTTTTGTGATGTTACTGGCATGGCTGTCAATTGGTGGAAGTGTCAGCGATGTCAGTTGGGCCGAGTGGTCCCTATCAAGTCAGATGAGGTTGTGGAGGTGGAGGAGATTAAAGTTCTGGGGATACTGTTTGATGGCAGGTTGAGTGGTGAGTCAAGCCATAAAAATCTGCTTACAAAAGTGAAATGCAAGTTGGGTCTTTGGAAACTGAGGGACCGCCCTATTGCTATATTTCTATGTTGTACTGCCTCCTGGTAAGAGGTGGGTACAAAAAGTTACAAAGGAGCTGTTTTGCTGCTTATGGGGATCTCGTATGGAAAGGCTGGGCCAGGAAGTGGTAATGAGGAGGGTAAGGGTGGCTTGGATTTCCCCAATATTGACCTTTTTTTTTGAAGTTACATTATTTGCTTTTAGTTAACAAGATGATACACAAAGGTGGTAGGGTGGCTTTTTTGGCTAAATACCTTGGTGGATGGCGCTTCGTTCGTTGGAAGTGGATGGAGAAAGATCTTACAAAGCCCTACGCCTTAGTGGTCGCTTCATTCTATTTAGTTTTGGAGACGATCAGAAAACAGTTGGGTGTGGAAGATGTGGGACCGGGGGGACTGGTGAAGGAGGCTATTATGAGGAGGTGGCGGGAAAAGGAAATGACGAGCCCTATAGTGTACCTGAACTATAAACAGGTTAGTCTTACTTGGGCAAGATTTAAGATCACAGGTATCACGAACAGGTAGAAAGACATTACGTGGATGACACTACATGAATGCCTCCCTACAGTGTATTCATGAAGAATCGGGACCTGTGCAGGTCTGAAGGGTGCCCGAGGGTGGGGTGTGGAAGTCCTGAATACCTAAGTCACTTATTTTTCAGGTGTCCATTCACAGTGCGAATCCAGAGGATGTTCTGTCGCTTCTATCCTGCAGTCTTGAAGATGCACTATCCTGATGTCAAACAGTTTATGTCTGGCTGGGTGGAGGGTGAGGTAAGGACTTCCTAGACTTTCTTTATTATTTTAAGATAAGTTGTTTGGGAGGCAGAAAATATTTTTGTTCTTAAAAAAGAGTTGTTGCCTGAGAGTATTGGCAAATTTATTTTGGCCAGACTATACACATGCTATATGTACGATGTGTATAAAATAGGCACGTTGTGAGCTGATAAGTTGTGGAAAGTGGAGGAGTGGAACGCTTTAATGCGATACTGAGAAGTTTTGGTGAAAAAATTATACGTTATACCTGAATTTCCAAAATGATGTTTTACTGCAAAAACATGAACTTCAGTTGGAGAAAGATTTTGTTGGTATTACTTGCAGTTTACTGATGGGGAAAGAAAAAATATGTGGGAGTAATGATATTGTGCATAATGAGTAATGCTTGATTAGAGCTGTTTGTTTGCTGAAATTCTTGTACATTTAGACCATCAAAAGTTTGTTTCTGTGGTGAATCTGTCAATCATTGTGTGTATTGTTTATGCCTTACCATGCATTCCTAGTTTGGGAGCATCTGCTGAGTCTTTGATCTCATTGCTTAATCATTTACATGGAAATGCAGCTTATAACTGAACAGACTAACCAATGTATGTGTGTAGAATGTGGTGTGGCAGTGGGTGTTATTGTTAGAATATGTGTCTTTAATATAATGTTGTGAAGCTTTGTTATATTGACTACGTTTTCTCAATGTTACTGTTAAAATGTGATGTGTGTTGGTGTCTACTGTAAGGTTTCTAACTATTTTAAATTGTAAGCTCCTATGAGCAGGGCCGTTCGAACCGATAAGTGTGATATATATATATATATATATATATATATATATATAAATAATATTCACAATTTTTGTTTTGGTTGAATATTTAAAAGGCAGGAACTGAATGTGTGTATATATAATTGTGTTTATGCTGGTAAAATAAATGTCAATTATTGACCTCCTTGTTTGTTGTTTCTATTACTTTTTATGTTTGTGGGAAGTAAAATACCTTACTTTATAATTATATAAATTCTAAGATGTAATTGTGCACCCAAAAACATAATCTTTAGCGTACCTGCAAGTCAATGATCCAGGTGTTTAGGTTGAGTCTTTAGAATTAACAGCTGGTGAAAATGGCAGGTAATGGAAAAGGGGGCACAATATGAGCCCCCTTACTTGGGATTGTGGCCCCCCAGGGCTAGTTAGGTTATATTTATTTTTTATGAGATTATATAGTGGGAATAGCAGACAATAAAAATAAAATGGGTACTGTCTCTTTAAATGAGGAAGTAAGTTGCAGGAAGGGAGAAGCAATGGGTTTGTAGGGAATGTGCTGGAAGCTGGGGTAGCTTATATAAGGTCCTGTGGGGTGGGTTTCCCCCCCCCTTTTCCATGTAGAGAGCATCAGTGGTTAAGATTCCTGGTGCTGTTACCTGTGTGAGCCCCCCTCAAGCCGCTCATTGAAAAAGCGGAAGGTGAGGGAAGCGAGGCATGGTTGTGGCGGTGCCTGGCGCTGAATGAGAAGCATGACACAGGAGAGTCGGGTTCCCAGGTACAGAGGCATGGTAGCGTAAGGAGTGTTGGAGGAGCGGCACAGCAGGGGAGGCCCTGGCGTAAAGGTGCAGGGGAATAGTAGAAGAGGCAGAGGAGGAGAGTGGGCAGAGAAGACTAGTGTCTGAGGAGAGAGGAGTGGAGGAGGGCCATTCACACCGCCCGATTAAGAAGAAGAGGATCTGTTCTATGTCGCCAGCCAGTAGAGGAGGAAGGCGGGCTACAGCGAGGCAGCCAGCTGTGAGGGCGGCCCCGCTCTCCTCAAGCAGAGAGACCCCACAGGAGCCAGCGTGGTCTGAACATGAGAGACGGTACTGGGAAGAGGAAGAGCAGGCTGTCACACAGGCAGGTGCCACAGCATCCAGGACTAAGTGTGCTGCTGGCAGAAACAGCTCAGCAGGAAGCTGCACATCCTCCAGCACCTGGTGAGTCTTCTAAATGATGTGCATTAAACGCTATATTGAGTTCTTTGTCATCATTAGTGCAAAATGTGTCTCCTGTAATGTCTGCTTCTTTCATGTCTGAACAGCAAGGAAATTGGCGATTAGCCAATGAAACGCGTCAGCAGTGCGTCATCACACACGTGACGTGGGAGGGAAGTCAGGAAGGGCGGAAGTGAGTTACTGATGGCGGCCCATGTTCATGTGACCAGTCCCGTGGAGTGATGCACTGACGACCGTTTGGGTCGATCTTGCCTGCCCTACCCATGGAGTGATGCACTGACGACCATTCGGGTCGAGCCTACCAGCTCTGTGGAGAACCATCAGTGTCAAGTATTGTTCAAGGCCACTCCCATTGTGGGATTCTTGGGGAGCTATGCTTGGAAATCACGTCTGGATGGTGAGGCAACTTATCCTTGTCATGTCCTCCATGGTTGAAGTGGCATTCTTAGGATACGAACGCCTGAAGTGATCCTTGTGTAGGAATCAATGACCAGGGTGCTTTGCCCTCCTTCCTTATTATCCATGGACTGATGGGACACCCACTTTATGCCTAACTGGTGAGAGTGCATTTGTCTCACTCCCCATTCCATGCTGCTTTCATTGTACTGTGCCAAGTGGATGTCATCCTAGGCCATATTGTCACCCCGCCACTGGAAAGTCACACCATCCTTGCTACATGGGTCTGACTTGGTCTTCTAGTTATATGTCATCAGTATCATCAATTCAGTGACTACTGTTTCATTTTTTTTTTTTACACTTCCTACCTTCCCAGCTTGGCCACATCCAACCACCTGGATAGCACGGAATTTTCCATGAGACTGCCCATTAGTCCAATGTGATTTAGTGTGTCTGGTGTTGATGCTGTGGAGATGTGTGAGCAGCTGCTATTTCCCTCCCTGTCTTAGACAACGTTGTCTTTTTAATCATTTTATATTTTGGTTTAAGTTCTCTCCTGATCCCATATGTATTTTTGTATTGCTTGTCCTTTGATCATTTATTAAATTAATAAAAATCTTTTTTCATATTTTTTCACTAAACCGTGTTCCTTTGACCGCTTTTTTCCACTGGGTTTTGTTTCTTTCCTTTCCCCATCGGTTCCCCTTTTTTGTTTATATGTTTTGGTCACTGGTCTGCACTGGGATGACTTGCGCCACCTAGTGATTTAGTTATTATGCCTGAGTGGCATCTTTGGGACAGCATTTCTGTATAATTGAGGCTTAGTTGTAGTGGATCCGTGTTGGTTTTCCCCCTTTTTCTTTTTGAACAGCAAGCACTGCCTTCTTCACCTGTCACTACATCTCCTGTTGTTTTTCCTGTCTCTCCTGATACTCAACAGAAATCTGCTTCCAGGGTCAATTTGTTGGATATGAATGTCAGTCCAGCTAGAATCTCTGTTCCTGAAACATGTTTCAAAGAGGTCCTTGCCTTGTGCAATGTCACCCCTGGGTTAACATGTGAGTCCGGCTATAGAAGGAAAAGATTTGGAAAGGGGATTTTATAGAGATCATGTCACTGTTACTCTCTAATAGGGATGTTGGAGCAAGAGCGGATATGAGCGAGAAACAGAGAGGAGAGGCGTAGACATATCCCTAGGTCATTTAATAACTGGCTGCAAGCTTATTGCATTTATGCAGCCATAATGAGGAGGGGAATGTTAAAGCACATAGATCACATTCTGGTGGCTTATAAAAGCTTCCGGGGCTCGGCTGGTTTTACTATTATGAGTCGTTCAGGCAAAAATTGGCCATTCATCCCTCGTTAAGTTGGGGAATGAAGGACGTAGGGCTATGGCTCAATTTGTTAGCCCCTCAGAGGTTTGTTACACCTAAGTTAGCTACAGTTACCCCGTTGAGCACAGCCTATAGGAAGGGATGTTGCTTTGCTTTCAATGAGAATCAATGTTGTTAGAACACGGCATGTAGGTACAGGCATGAGTGTGCGTATTGCGCAGGGTCACACCCAGCGTTTAAGTGCTTTAAAAGGAATGCGAGTGCAAGGGCTGATCAAAACAAGAGGGATTTTTTTTTCAAAAAGCCTGCACGCCTGTGAGGCTGGAAAAAATGCGCCCGTGGTTGGACAGGTACCCAAAAAGGGAGAAGGCGCTTTTTCTCATTGATGGTTTTGAGAATGGCTTTCCATTACCTGCGTTTTCGGGGGAGGGTTGCTGGGTGATGAATAATTTGAAATCAGGGGACCTTTTTCTGCAAGTGGTTAGGGAAGAGGTCTGCAAGGAAATCGAGGAAGGGAGAATTGCTGGTCCGTTCAAATACCCCCCTTTTCATAATTTCCGCATTTCACCCCTCGGAGTGGTACCTAAGCGGGAGCCTACTGCGTTCCGCATTATTCATCAATTGTCTTTCCCGAAAAGGGATTCGTTAAATGATGAGATTGATGAGAAGCTATGCTCAGTATCGTATGCAACGTTTGAGGAGGCGATTGGAAAGTGGGTATATATAAGCACCCACAACATGGGATTGTGTGGCTGCCATAAGAATTTAATTCAATAAAATAAAAAAAGTGTGTAGTGTCCCCTTTAAAATAGGGCCTAGGGCCGTCACGGGTACTCTAGATGGGAAACACAGGGTTTTAGGCGGGTTTTCTACGAGTGTAAACATGTGAGTGGGGTCTTTATATAGCCCCCCACTTGTATTCCTGTCACAGTGGACCTCTGACAGGCCCAGCGAGCTCCATAGGCTGCATTAAGGGCTATAATATCTGGAGCTCGCCAGCGGTATTGGGTCATGAAAAGCCTAGAGACAGGTATTAGAGAGGGCGGCATCTGAAGGGGGAGAAGAATGGCTCCATCAGTGCCTAGAGGGAGCAGAGGCCGAGGGGGGACCTGTCATGGTGCCGGACGCGGCGGTTTCATCTACGGTTGCGCCTGGAACCGAAACAGCGGCGGTGACAATTGCGCCTTCTTCCCCAGCAGCAAGCCTACGCTCCCCATCTTGCAGGCTTCAGGGTAGCCGCCCGCCGGAACGTCCGGGACCGTCAGCAGCGATGCTGCATCAGTCCACAACCCGCCCACAAGTGGAGGAGGCGCAAGGATTTCTTAAGTTCACGTTTGATTTTAGCAGCTACCTTGAATGTAAACGATAGGGGTATTAAACTCCAACATGAAGTGAGTACAAACAGGATCCATTTTTTGGATCTTAATATTGAGGTAAAGGATGGTAACCTTGTCACCTCTGCTCACTTCAAAGAGATGGATAGAAATGGATTCATTGAGATGGGAAGTTGCCAGCACCCCTCTTGGCTTAAAGCCATTCCGAAGGGACAATTTATCTGCCTCCGGAGAAATTTTATGGATGTGGATACATTCAGGGAGGAGTCCATCTCCCTTAGAGGCAAATTCCTGGAGAAGGGTTATGATCCAGGTGTGATTGATGAGGCTTTTGATGGAGCAATGAATACGGATCAGCAGCGTCTCTTGGCCCCTAGACAGAGACGCAATGATAGTAATTTCAATTGCCCCATGATCACCACCTTTTCCAATCAATACCAACTAGTTAATCGAATCATTAATAAGCACTGGGGAATACTAAAGAATGACCGGGTCTTGGCAGTACCCCGTTAACTTTAATGATAGTAAC
>BLSH010344831.1:24618-45266 GCA_018402905.1 Glandirana rugosa | reverse complement strand
CGAATAACTAACCAAACGCGTTTTCACCGGCGCAAATGCCTACCACTCTTAAGTAAAGACCCCAAAAATAAAAAAAAAATAAAAAATGATCATTACCACCGCTAGACGCTTACTAGTAAAAAATAAAAAAAAAATAAAAACCCCAGAAATGAATTCTCACCATCCGTAAACGCGGCCACTTTTGCGCAAACCAATCAATAAGCGCCGATTGCAATTTTTTTAATCGCAAATATGAGGAAGAATATAAATCGGCCAAAAACGGTGAAAAAAAATGTTTTTTTATATTTTTTTTTTGGATTTGAATTTTAGAAAAAAGTAAGAAATTTGGGTTTTTTTGCAAAATGGTCACTCTTCTTTTGTTTATAGCGGCGATAAGAGATGACGCAGAGGCGATCAAATACCACCAAAAGAAAGCTCTATTTGTGGGAAAAAAAGGACGCAAATTTTGTTTGGGTACAACATCGCACGACCGCGCAATTATCAGTCAAAGCGACACAGCGCCGAATCGCAAAAAGTGCTCTGGTCCTAAAGCTGCAAAACCTTCCGGTTGGTAAGTGGTTAAATTATATCAATCGATAACAAACATTAAAAAGTGGTTACATCCGCTTCCTCTGATGCGGTTTCCGCTTCCGGTTTAATGCTTGGAATGCACGCCGTTCGTTCCCATATTGAAGGCTGAATGTGCTGGTGCTGGCATACAGCACTTTTTAATGTGAGTATCCACTTTTTAATGTTTGTTATCGATTGATATAATTAGATGAGAATTTTTGCCTAAACCTCAACCTGGAGGGAATTATTGGAGTGATTGCTTTTATGGAGCCATCCAGTTTGATCTAGTGGAGGAGAAATTTGCCAGGTGTATTATTTGATGATACAAACGCAAGTTCATCAGATACATCTGGTGACTGTATAGAGTGCACAACAGTTCAACATGAATTTTTTGATTTTTACGCTTATTATGAATTTTTATGCACTATTCTGATACACACTTCTTGTATGCACTGCACTTTGTTAAGGTGATTTTTAATGAGTAAGCACCGTAACTTTCCTATTTATTTCTAACCAATTGAAGGAGATTCATCTCCATTGTGATAGTAGGCAGCAATACTCATATATTCATATTCTATACATATTTCTAGTGGCGCCATCCTTGTACGTTCATTTCTAACTTGATTTCTTCTCTTTCAAGAATTACTGAATTGTTAGGTAATTCACAGACATCAGCGGTACCGATGCCCTCTCCGGCGAGTGTAGGAGGTCAGGTAATTTGTTGAATGTACCGTTGCCTGCTGTTCTTCCTGTTAATGAAGTATCAAATGTTAACCCTTTAGTTGTATCTAATGTTCTTTTAATATTTCTTTTTCTATACCTGAGACATGTTATAAGGAAGTTTTACCTTGTGAGATGTCTCCACTGGGATTTCATTTGACAATGTCCGTTAAAGAAAAGATTTGGAAAGGTGAATTTATTGATTTAATGTCTCTTCTTCCAAATTATAAGGAATTCTCATAGAAACAAAAGAAAATTCGAGGAAAATTCTGAAGATAATAGACAACAGTTGGTTCCAAGATCGTTTCACAATTGGTTGCAGGTTTTCTGCATATTTTTGGCAATTATGGGAGAAAAATTCCCGGAAAAATGCAGTTGTCTGTTCCAACACTTGGACCATATTCTTGAAGCCTATAAAAGCTTTGGTGGTATGGACTGGTATAGTTACGACAAATCATTCTGTCAGAAATTATATGTTTACCCAAATCTTAAAAGGGGTATGAAGCATGTAGTGGGGTATATTTACAGTATCTATACATTTATGGTTTTTGATGAAGCCTATACTTTCATAGACAGCAAAAAGAATTATGAAGTTTAGTTCTGACAATGACATGGCTTGAAATTAGAATGAAGTCTTTCTTACTTCCTGTCTTTGGAACGCAAGCCTGTCAACGCGGTGATCTGAACATGGGCGTTTTTTTTTGATTGTGCCTGAGATCAGGTGATCGTTTTGCCATTCTGTAAGTTTTCCAGCAGCAGCCTATAAATACGAACGTTCGTCGGGTGCAGGCCACGCCCCAGACGACGTCAGTGATGACGAAACGCGTCGGATGAAGCCAGCAAGCGTGACGTCATTACATTCCGGAATACGGCCGCCATCTTGTTAGAAACAAACCATAATGTGTTTCAACGCTGATCTGTACTGAAGTGACATGTGAGTGCAAATTTATTTTTATCCGAATTAAACTGTTTAAACATACTGCACTATCAGTACCTTTCTTTTTATGCATTGGTGTGGAGTGTGCAAGACCGAGGATTATTCGAGTTCTATATGAAGACGTTTGGGACCCTAGCAATTAACCACCACTATATTCACCTGCTGCTTGCAAGATACACCCGCACGCAGGCCTGTGAGACCTCCGTAATAGGGGTCATCGGATGATGGGAAGAGGCAGTTGGTGTGGGTGTCGGTGAAGGTTTCCCTTTTCTCTATGGTGATCACCTCTTCCATCGGTTGTGTATCATTTGGTCTTCACAGATGATTTTTTATGGGACTTTGTTTTATTGTGTTTATTATTACTTAAGCGCTGCACCGTTTTTTATTATTGTATATGAAGTTCAGGTTCTGACTTTTTGTGCTAGCAGCTTTCTTACGTTTTATGCGGATTTAGCGCAGCGGCAGTTTTAAATAATTTTGGTACCTTTTGAACCTCTTTCTGCTGCAGCTGATTCATTTGCTATCTTTTTTTTTTTTTTTTAATCTTTTTATTGATTTTAAGAATAAAGCATATACATATACATTCACACACAACTTGCCCTCACGGGGCGGACCAGCCGGTCCTGTAAACTCTAGCATCTACAACCTTCTACTACTACTGCTATTTCCCTCTCGCGAGGGTGGGGTATTGTCCAGAGGCTATAACGGTGTCTCAAAGTGTACACTGGATCGGTTCATGCGTGGGCCCCTGTCGCACCAGAGGAGGCACCCTGCAATCAGTTCCTACAGCTCACGCAGCCGTAGATGTGTCCTCAATCCAGCTAGACCAAACCTTCTGGAACTTCAGGGGGCAGCCCCTGCTTATGTAAGTAGCTTTGTATATAGGCAGGCTATCATTTATTAGTTTTTTCCAAAATCCAATGTGGGGGCAGCGTCTTCTTCCAACTCATCGTAATAGCTTTCCGGGCATAATAGAGAGCAATACTGACGAGTGTTCTCTTGGCTTTAACCACTATAAGCTGTTCCACAAGCCCTAGCAGACAGAATCTCGGGTCTCTTGGCACTACAATTTTGGTGGTCCGGGCAATTTCCCCCACCACTTCTTGCCAGTATTGCTCAATTCTTGGGCATGTCCAAAAAAGTGATAGAAGTCAGCTGGAGAGTGCGTGCATTTCCAGCACTCCGGGGAGAGAGCCGGAGACATCTTGTACAGCCGGTGTGGGGTATAATATGCTCGATGTAAAATCTTAAACTGTACCATCTTATCCCTGGCAGAGATCAAGACAGAGAAGGGAAACTCCCAGATCTCGGTCCAGTCACCATCATCTATCTCTGGTATGTCCTCGAGCCATTTGCGGTGTAAGGAGGACAGCTCAGAGATAGACGCAACAAGTAAGTAACCATATAGCTGAGAGGTGGGTTTCTCCAGGTCCTGTACTCTAAGGGTGGCCTCCAGCTCAGAGTATGAGAAATTAATCAGTTGACCCAAAAACTGGCATCTGAAGGTGTGTTCTAGCTGCAGATACCTGAACAGGTAGTGCTCAGGGACATGGAATTTTTCCTGAAGAATTTGAAATGAGGCTAGGGTATGGTTAGAGATGATTTGATCTACTACGGTAATTTTATATTTGGCCCATGCCTGTGGATCTGGGATGGTAAAAAAGTGTGGCAGATTTGGGTTACGCCACAGGGGGGTATGTGGAGACAATTCATTTATCGGGCTTGCGTGCAACGATTCTGCCGCCTTCCAGGCCCGAACAGTGGTGCACATGGAAGGGGTAAGCGGGTGGGGCGTCTTTTCCCCTCTATATAAAAGGGATTTTAGAGCTTCCAGGGAGTTAAGTATTGCCGCCTCAAGGACAACCGCAGAGTTTGTAAGATCGGGTTGCAACCACCAGTGTGCGGTCACCAGTTGGCAAGCTAGATAGTAATTATAGCAATCCGGCATGGCCAGGCCACCCCGATCCAAGGGACGCGTGAGAGTGGTGTATTTATACCTAGGGCAACCACCATGCCAGATGAAAGTTAAGAATAATTTTTTCAAAGAGTTAAAAAAGGATTTTGGAAGCCATTGTGGGCAGTTCCTAAATATGTATGTCAACTTGGGGAGCACCTTCATTTTGATCAAATTAATTCAGCCTAATAAGGAAAGGGGGAGATTGTTCCACGCCTTCAGCAAAGTTTTGATGCGAGCCATCACTGGGTCCAGATTGTCTCTCATAAACTCCTGGCTGTGTCTCGTGACCACAACCCCCAAATATGTGAATTTCTCAACCCACTGGAGAGGGAGATCAGCCGAGGCCGAAGCCCTCGCCCCCTCATCCACCGGGAAGAGCAATGATTTATTCCAATTGACCTTCAGGCCTGTGAAGGTTGAAAATAAATTCATGACCTGAAGGGCACCCCGCAGAGAGGGCCCGGAATCGTTTAAGAACAGCAGCAGATCTTCTGCATAGAGTGCCACTCTCTCTTCCAGCCAGCCAACCCTAAGGCCCCGAATATTGGGAGACACTCTGCAATAGGCTCCATGGCCAGAGCAAACAGGGTCGGGGAGAGAGGGCAACCCTGCCTGGTGCCTCTCTGCAGGGGAAAGGATGGAGAAATCATGCCATTTACCCGGATACAGGCCAATGATTCAGTATATAGGGTTTTGACCCAGTCAATGAAGCGCAGTGGGAACCCCATCCTCCTCCTCCCCATCCTCCTCATCGTCTCCCATAGATACGGCCACTCCACCGTATCAAAGGCCTTTTCCATATCTATGGTGGCAATGGTACGGTGGTCCTGGTCACCATGCTGGGCGTGGATATTAGTAAAGAGTCTACGGATATTCATGTCTGTGGATCTACCCGGCATGAAGCCCATCTAAACAGCGTCCACTAGGGATTTAATGATTTTATTTACCCTAGTTGTCAAGAGTTTGGTGAGTATCTTCAAGTCACAATTTAGAAGCGCGATAGGCCTGTAGGAGGCGCATAGCTTGGAATCTTTGTTGGGCTTTAATATAAGGATAATGTGGGCCTCTTTCATAGAGGGAGGAAGGGAGCCAGACCTAAGGCACTCCCCATACAGGGCTGCCAGCCAAGGAGCCAACAAATCAATATGGGCTCTGTAAAACTCAATGGGAAATCCATCCGGACCCGGTGCTTTACCCGCTGGGAACAAATGGACCGCCAGCGCCACCTCTTCAGGTGTGATGCCAGCTACCAGTAGGTCCCTCTTAGAGTCCGTCAACCAACCCAGCGCCAGCTCATCCAAAGCCTCAGTCATGATAGAAGGGTCTAAGTCAGGTGGCCGCGAGGTGGTATATAGTTTGGTATAGTACCCAGTGAAAGCTGTCAATACCTGGGAAGACGACAACTCGCCCGTGTCCATAAGGATGTTTGGGATCTTCATTTGCTATCTTGATAGATTGTTTGTGATGGATATCTTTGATTTTAGATCATCTTATAAAATTGAAATAGAGGAGGTGTTTGGAGAAAGCACCATTCCTCATGATGATTTGGGGGGCTTATTTCTCAGACTCAGAAATCTGGTTACCTCTGAATTACATGCCAGCTGGGACATTGTGTTCTTTGAGAACTGTGTCTCAGACGGCATGGTACCAAGAAGTCTGAGGTGGGAGGTAGCCCCTCAGAGTGATGTATGAAAAAATTGAAACCATTCAGAGGTATTTAATAAAGCGGGATTGTCCCTGCTAAATTTTCATATTTCTAAAAAACAGGAGAAATTGGTTAAATTGAATGTAGAAGTGGCTAAGGTAAAAGAAAGATTGGAACCTTATAACGATAGTGAGGACTAGAAGAATAGATCAGAGGGCCTTAAGAAGGTTCTTGAAAAAGAGAAGGAACAAAGGGTTAAAAAACGAAAACAATTTTGAGGGATCAAGAGGATTATAGATCAAACAAAGTTTTTAAGTGGCAGTCTAAAGAAGTGCCTCTGCCTTCACAACAAGAGGGGGCAGTTGATTTGGTCTCCACTGAACAAACTGCCCCAACCCCAGTTAGATCTATAAGAGATCTTACCCCTATATCCCATAATACTTCACAGCGTCCCTTTAAAAAAGGTGACATCTGGAAGTGGAAGGGGTAAGTTTAGGGGAGGATACTCTAGTATCTGTATATACAGAAACTTGCAACTTTTATGGCCCCTTAGCCTCTGAACAGCATGAAGATAGGAGATATATCACCCAACATCCGAATGATTGGGATAATTATAGATATCCCTTGCAACCCTACTCCCCTAGAAGGAAACAGGATCCCGGCTTTTTTGATGACGGGGAGTGGCATTCTGGTGGGTTTTCCCATTCAGCTAGCCAGAGAGGAGGCAATTGTTTTTTTCCCAATGGAGGATCTCGGGTAAAAAGAAGTGTAGACCCAAGAGAGGGTCCAGAGGGGGGAGGCGGCTCCGCTCAAAAAAGGAGACGCACCTAATATCAGCAGGTATCTTCAATTTGAGTTCGGCACCCCTCTCTGGAGAAGAAGAATTGGTTCTGAGCAAGGGTTTGAAGTATGCCCCCCCCCCAAGCCTCTGCATAAGTTTGCCACCTTCATAGACATACAAAAAATATATCCGCAAGGTCAATGTTAAGAGATATATGTTAACTAACCCTATCAGGAGTTCTCAGACACTCACTGGTTAGAGATACACATTTGTCAAATGCTTCATTGTTTAACCCTCCAGGACGACTGGCCCCTTCAATCTCTGTGTTTAGAGATCTGGTCGTGAAAGATTTGGATAGATTGGAGTTGGGTAGAACCAGACAGGGCTATTGGTTTATTAAAGGCCTGAAACTGCTCAGCAATAGGTCAGATATTGTTGTGCGGCCTGCAGATAAGGGGGGAGCATAGTAGTTATGGATAGGAGTGCCTATCATTCTGAGATGATGCGCCTCCTTTCGGACACGGAAACCTATGCCCCTCTCAATTACAATCCAACGAATAAGTACAAGAAGGAACTCCTTGAGTTGGTTCAGGTTGGTTTTGGTAGGAATATTATCACCAAAAAGGAGAAGGGTTTTCTTGTTCCCGTCGCACCTAGAGTCCCTATTATGTATTTCTTACCCAAGGTCCACAAGGACCCTTTAAACCCCCCGGAAGACCAATCATTAGTGGTCTGGACTCCATCACTTCCCGGGCGGGGAAGTACATAGATTTTTTCCTCCAACCTCTGGTACATAAGACTCCCTCCTATCTTAAGGATTCATTGCAGGTGATCAATTTATTACGTGAAATGTATTGGTCGGAGGGGTGCATTTTGGGGACAGCTGATGTTGCCTCTCTATACACCATTATTTCCCACACCCATGGACAGGAAGCAGTGGAATATTTTTTGTTGCAGGACCAATCTCTTGATGATGGACAACGGTCCTTTGTGCTATCTCTGTTGAGGTTTTGTATGAGCCATAACTATTTTTGGTATGGCGGTGATTACTACCTGCAGTGTAGAGGAGTGGCTATGGGGGCAACCCCCAGTATGGCCAATCTATTAATGGCCAAGTGGGAGGAGGACGCCGTCTATGGCCGACCCAGACCGGAGCTTAGGTTTTGGGGGAGGTACATAGACGACGTCCTCCTCCTTTGGGAAAGGTCTGAGGAGTCCCTTGTTGCTTTTTTTGCTGAGCTGAATAGCAATGACAGGGGGATAGTATTACAACTGGAGTACAGTCGAACAGAGGTCCACTTCTTAGATCTTAAGATTAAGGTGGATAGGGGAGTTATATCCACCTCCACATTCTTCAAAGACACCGACCGCAATGGCTTTATAGATGTCTCCAGTTGTCATCATCCCTCCTGGCTGCGTTCTATCCCTAAGGGCCAGTTCCTGAGGCTTAAACGCAACTGTACTAATAGGGAAGATTTTGTGAGAGAGGCAGAAATTTTAAAGTCCAGGTTTTTGGAGAAGGGGTATACGTCAGGGCAGCTTGAGTCGGCCTTTCAGGTGGCCGACTCGAGAGATAGAGAGTCTATTCTTAAACCAAGAATGGACAGGAGGTTCATCATTCAATTTTGCTTTCTTGACTTCTTTTTCTAGTCATTTTCAGGCCATAAGACATATTGTGAATAAACATTAGGAGGTTCTTCGCAATGATAGAGTTCTGGCTGAGGTTCTTCCGGCGAGACCGCAAGTTGTCTTTAGGGGCGTTCCCCCCTGGAGACTGCAGGTGGCGCCAAATATCATCAAGCCCCCCCAGGCCTTCCTTGTTTCAACAAATCAAGGGGTTCTTTCCTTGTAAAAAGTGCCCCATTTGCTCTGTCAATGGAATTAGCTCTAGGAAAGTCTGTTCATTCAGGTCTTCAGCCACTCAACAAGCGTTTCCCATCAGGTCTTTTATTACCTGCCATTCTAAAAATGTGGTCTAAATGGTTCAATGTCCATGTGGACTGCAGTATATTGGCAGGACTAAGAGAAAATTGATGGTTAGGCTGAAGGAACATGTGGCCAATATCAAAAGAGGCTTTTTGGATCATATGAAATGATGAAAAGATGAAATGCGATGTTCCAGGAAGTCGGGTCTTAGATCAATTTCCTGAGATGTGGAGAAGAGATCTACAGACTACAACATTTCCATAGAGAAGCTGACTGGCTGACAAAATGGAACCTAATGATCTGTAATGTGGTTTCCTGTTGGAGGAGAGGAGTTTGACACAGAGGAAAAAGACCCCAGATAATCCAGGCGCATTACCCCCGTAGGGGTGTGGAATTGTGGTGAGTAGGGATCCAAGAGGGGGAGCACGTGTGGAAGTCACCTCGTTTACATGAAAGGAGCACAGAAGTCACTTTATATGGATATTTTAAAACAGAATTCCTTATAGCCTTGTCCTATGCAACAAACATTGAAGACGCTTTAAGAACTTTTTTTCCACAATATTTTTGTATTTGTTCTAATCGTACACTTTTTGTTTTTGTCTTAATCATATACTCCTTTTTTATTTATTTGATACTCATTTTTTAAACATTCATTTTTTGAGAAGATTTTTTACACTTTGGTCAACTATTGAAAAAAAGACTCACTGTCACTAGTTTTTTGAGGAAAAGGACTAAGTATTCATTTAAAGGTTGCACTTTGCTTTCACAAAAGGTTTTTTTATTCATATATGCACTTGAGATAGAAAAGGGTGATATATTTTTTGCTGATGATTCACTCATTTATTTATTCATTTATTTATATATATTTAAATCTGTGATATTAACTCTTGGGACAGCGCCATTCCTTGATATATATTGATAACATTTATGTTCCTTCTGTGGGAGGCTGTTGGAAGGCTGCAGTCCTACAAAGTATATATTGGGTTATCCAAAGCGCGGATATATAATAATTTCCATTTTTGGATCATAGTCTCTCTAAACATTACACATTGAAGCATAATAAAAAGTTGAAGGGCACTATATTTTTGGGGATAAACAAGTTCACTGCCAACTGGAGGGGTAGCCACATTGTTAGAGAGATCTCTAGGCTTGAGGCCAGATGGATATATCGGGCCAAGACTTATGTCCCATATGGAATGAATGTGGAATGGGACATAAATGCCTTCATAAATAATGGTTAATACTGACATTGTGTTGGTTATTTTTGGTCGCCATTCCACATCATTCTTATTTTATCGTATTGTAATTAGGTTTGATGTTACTCCTGTATATTATTCTTCCTTTTTATTGTAATATATGTATGGAAACAATTTTTTATTGTAGTTTTTATTGATTTCTCTTGATTTATTTATTTAAGTTGTTTTTGTATGCTTATTAATTGTACATTATTGATCTGTATTGTATGTTTCTGTTTGTTGATTGACCAACAGATGGAGCCCGATCCGGTCGGGTGGCGTTTGCGCTTTTTAGTATTCCATCCAATTATAATGTGTTGTTTAGATACTGTAAATATAAAGCGCATTCCATGTATGGCTTTTGATGAAGCCTATACTTTCATAGTAATTCTTTTTGCTGTCTAAGTTTAGTTCTGACACTGACATGGCTTGAAGTTAAAGTAAGTCTTTCTTACTTCCTGTCTTTGGAAGGCAAGCCTATCAATGCGGTGATCTGAACATGGGCATGTTTTTGATCGTGCCTGAGATCAGGTGATCGTTTTGCCGTTCTGTAAGTTTTCCGGCAGCAGCCTATAAATACGAACGTTCATTGCGTGCAGGCCACGCCCCAGACGACGTCAGTGATGACGAAACGTGTCGGTTGGAGCCAGCCAGCATGATGTCACTACGTTCCGGAATACGGCCACCATCTTGTTGGTTAGAAACAAACCATAATGTGTTTCAACGCTGATCTGTACTGAAGTGACATGTGAGTGCAAATTTATTTTTATCCGAATTAAACTGTTTAAACATACTGCACTATCAGTACCTTTCTTTTTATGCATTGGTGCGGAGTGTGCAAGACCGAGGATTATTCGAGTTTTATTAGAAGTATGGGACCCTAATGATTAACCACCGCTATATTCACCTGCTGCTTGCAAGATACACCCACAGGCAGGCCTGTGAGACCTCCGTAATAGGGGTCATCGGATGATGGGAAGAGGCAGTTGGTGTGGGTGTCGGTGAAGGTTTCCCTTTTCTCTATGGTGATCACCTCTTCCATCTGTTGTGTATCATTTGGTCTTCACAGATGATTTTTTATGTGACTTTGTTTTATTGTGTTTAGTATTACTTAAGTGCTGCACTGTTTTTTATTATTTTTATTTTTTTATTATGAGGGATGTAGGTTTATGGTTAAGCCTCATCCTTCCACAAAAAAATGTTTTTTCTAAGCAGGTTGCGGTGAATTCTAATCCTTCTGCAGTATATAAGAAAGGTGTATGCTACGCTTTTAATGAAGCGCAATGCAAATGGGCATCTTTGTGCTGCTATATGCACGAGTGCTCATTTTGTTTTGGCACTCATCCAGTGTCAAAATGTTTTAAAGGGACCTCACACACGCAACCGGCAAGAGACACTTCAAAAAGCCCATACACCGGTGAGAGTGGAAAAAATATTCCATTGGTTACATCTCTATCCAGACATGGACAGAGCTCAAATGTTAATTGATGGTTTTTCTTTAGGTTTTAAGCTACCTGTTTTTTCAAGAGTGGGTTGTCAGATAGTGGATAACTTAAAATCGGTTAGGATGTATAGTGAGGTGGTTAGAACTAAATTAATGAAATAAATTGTAGCTGGTAGGGTCGCGGGCCCCTTTTTGGCCCTGCCTTTTAAAAACTTTCAGGTATCCCCTCTTGGTTTGGTCCCCAAAAAAGAACCAAATTCCTATCGCCTTATTCATCATCTCTCTTTTCCTAAAGGCAGTTCTCTGAAATGATGAAAATAGATCATTCTTTGGCTTCTGTGACTTACTCTACCCTTGATGATGCAATACGGCTTATTAGGAATTTTGGACGAGGTGCGTTACTGGCAAAGGCTGATATTCAATCTGCATTTCGACTTCTGCCAATTGCACCTGAATCCTTTAGCTCGTTGGGTTTTTGTTTTGATGATTTTTTCTTTTACGACGTGCTTGCCCATGGGCTGTTCTCTGTCATGCCAATTTTGAGATTTTTGCAAATTTTTTACAATGGGTCATTGAATACGAATCAGGTTTTGAAGGTATTATTCATTACCTAGATGACTTTTGTTCATAGGCCCTTCGGAGACACATGTTTGTTCTTTATTGCAGAAATTGTTTTTTGCAATCTCCAAATTTTTTGGTATTCCTATAGCGCACGAAAAAACGTTTTTTCCGTCTACGTCGATTGAGTTTTTGGAATCCAGATTAATACGGTCGTATTTCAGTTTCAACTTCCATTGGTTAAAATTGCAAGGATTCAATCTTTAATAGCATTTTTTTCTGAGAAGGAAAAAAGTGCTTTTGATAGAATTACATTTCTAGGTTTACTGGCCTTTTCAACCCGGATTATGCCAGTTGGCAGGATCTTTTCTTGAAGAATGTCTCTGGCTATGTCAGGTTTCAAATCCCCCTTTTCTTATATCCGCTTTACTTCTGAAATCAAAGATGATCTGCTAGTGTGGTCAAAATTTCTGGTTGACTACAATAGTCGATAATTTTTTCAGGAAGATTTTGTTTTTTCAGCGGACCTTGAGTTGCATACAGATGCTGTGGGTTCTCGTGGCTTTGCAGCAGTCTGGCGCACTCATTGGTGCTGTGGTTCTTGGCCTCCTTTATGGGTATCTAATAAAGCAACAAAGAATTTGGTCTTGTTTGAACTTTTTCCAATAGTGGTGGCCTTTGAGATATGGGGTCACTTTTATGCAAATGCAAAATAATATTGTTCATACGAACAAGGGTGGGTGTTCTTTTTGCAATACATTGCCTTTCTTCTAGGTCTATTGCTGTGATTAAATTGCTTTGTTACTTTATGCTGCCCTGTCTTAAACTGAACATTTGGATAAAAGCAAAATTTATACTGGGTAAACACAATATTGTCGCCGATGCATTATCTTGATTCCAGATCGCACGTTTCAGACAACTTCTTCCGGATGCGGACCTAGTTGGCCAGGTTTGCCCCAAGTCATCTATGGGATTTGATCTAAAACCAGTTATGTCTGCAATTCAGCAATCCGTTGCGCCTAAAACATGAGCTGAGTATTCGGCTGCATGTAAGAAGTGGCTGTTGTTCAATGACGTAAATGGGTTTGTCTGCTTATTCCCCTACAGTGCAGTCGGTTTTAGCATTCCTTTGCTCGCTTATGCATTTGAATTTATCTTTTAATCACCTAAATAAGACTTGGTTGGTATTTCCTTTTTTCTTAAATTACGAGGGCTGCCAGCTTACAATAGTTTATTTTCTGTGCGCCAAGCAATAAAGGGGTATAGGAAGTCACATTGCTTTCCAGATACGAGGAGAGCTATTACGTTAGATATTTTATCACAAATTTACCTCATCTATTTGCCGTTCAGAATATGAAGTGTTGTTGTTTCAGTCAGCTTTTAGCATTATTTTCTTTACGGCACTTTGTATTTCTGAATTAGTCCATAATAATAAGAAATCTTTGGCCGGTTTAATTCACAAGGATGTTTTGTTGTCACAAGATAAAGTGCATATTTTTATAAGAAGGTTTTCCGATCAAGAGGGTAAGGGTCATTGGCTACTTTTGCATCCCTGTGGCATTTCCAACATCTGCCCCTACCTGGTTTTAAGTAGATATATCTCTGTAAGACCTTCCTGTCAGGGCAATTTTTTAGTGCATTTGGATGCTGTTCCTCTCACTAAATTTCAGTTTTCTTCTATATTTAGACGCTGTTTACATCATTTAGGTTTGTCACATCAAAAATTTTCCACCCACTCTTTCAGAATTGGAGCTGCCACAGAAGCAGCTAGGTTAGGCTTAAGTGAGATTATTATTATGAAAATAGGGACGTGGGAATCAAACAGATTTAATTTGTATGTGCGTCCTAACCTTTCTCTTTAATCTTCTCAAGTGGCAAGTCTTGCATATGGATCATTGGTCATTCCTTTGTTTATTGGGCTCACAAAAGGGTTTGCAAGAGATGTTATACTTCCAATCTGTGTTTTCCGGTTAATTCTTTTCAAGTCTATTGGAAGGGCATTTGTGGTCTTCAATGGAGTAATCTGTTCGTTCTAAGTTATCTCAGTTTTGGCCATCTCCTTCTATTGTAATCATTCATTTAGGGGGGAATGACATAAGTAAACTTAAAACTTTAGATCTCTTATTCATGATCAAACGGGACTTGCATCGTATTAACCTTTCTTTTCCTGGGTGTCGGGTATTTTTTTCAGAGATAATCCTACGCCTTTCTTAGTTATTCTCTCCAGCAGGTAAGCCCCTTGAAAAAATTAGGAAGCGTTTCAACCATTCTATTGAGAAATTTATGCCTTTGTTAGGTAGCTTTTCTTTTCATCATTGTGAATTAGAAGGTGGTTTTTCTGGCCTATACAGACAGGATGGAATACACCTGTCTGACATAGGTCTAGATATTTTTAATGTCGGTATGCTGTATGTTGGATAGGCCTCTTTGTTTCACAAATCAGCTGGTGGGGGGGCTTTGTCTGAATAGATTGCTTATGATATGCACTCGAGTTCTACGACTGAGCGATTATATTTGTAGATTTGTATATGGTATTTTTTTTCAAAATTAAAATTTTGAATCTATCCATTATTTATGCCATATCAAGTGTGGTGTCTGTTTATTCATGAGTTAAGTGTTTACCTGTGCAGCCTACATTCCCATGGGAAGTAGGTATATATAACTACCCACAACATGGGATTGTGGCTGTCATAAGAATTTAATTCAATAAAAAAAAAAAAATGAGTGTAGTGTCCCCTTTAAATAAGGCCGTAACAAGTACTCTAGGTGGGAAACACAGGGTTTTAGGCAGGTTTTCCACGAGTGAAGCGGGCGGGAAACACAGGAGTGGGGTCTATATATATAGCCCCCCACTTGTATTCCTGTCACAGTGGACCTCTGACTGGCCTGGCGAGCTCCCCATCCCCCCTCCCTGTCGCAGCACCTGTTATGTGGTTTGTCACCCTGGATGTAGGGGGGACTTTGTTTGAATAGATTGCTTATGATATGCGCTCGAGTTCTATGACTGAGCGATTATATTTGTAGATTTATTATATGTGATTTTTTTCAAAATTAAAATTTTGAATCTTTAGTTATTTCATGAATTTAGTAAGTTGAATAATTTATATTAAAACCAATAAAGGTGCCATGGCCATTATTTATGCCATATCAAGTGTGGTGTCTGTTTATTCATGAGTTAAGTGTTTACCTGTGCAGCCTACATTCCCATGTTAAAATAAGAGATTTCGGGCCAGGATATAAAATCAGCATTTAGGCTCTTGCCAATATCCCCGTTAACGTTTAACTCCTTGGGTTTTTATTTTGCGGATGCTTATTTCTTTGGCAGATGTCTCGCCATGGGGTGCGCATTGTCGTGCTCGTATTTTGAAGCATTTTCGACATTTCTTCATAACGTGTGTTCAGGCGGGTAGGGATAGTGTGGTCCACTATCTGGAGGATTTCTTGTTTGTGGGACCCCCGGAGTCTAATATTTGTGATAAGTTGCAGGTGTTTAGGGACATTGCTCAGCAATTTGGAGTGCCTTTGGCGGAAGAGAAGACATGCCTACCTACTACGGGCATTGGATTTTTTAGGTATTCATATTGATACCAGTCGCATGGTGTTCAGTTTGCCGTAAGAAAAATTAGGGAAATTGAAATCTCTCATAGAATCATTCATGTACGGAAGGTTCTTTTAAAAGAGATGCAATCTCTTTTGAGGATATTAACTTTCGCATGCAGGATTATGCCAGTTGGGCGGATTTTTTCACACTGGTTGTATTTGTCAATATTAGGCCTGAGGTCTCCTCGGTCTCACATTAGGTTTACTAGTACACTGAAAGAGAATTTGTTGGTGTGGGCAAGGTTCTTAGACGAGCATAACTGTCGGTCCTTTTGTCAGTTAGATTTTTTTGCTCCGTACTTTCTACTTTTTACCGATACAGCAGGTTCAAAGGGTTTTGCTGCAATTTGAAAAACGAATTGGTGTTGTGCAGTATGGCCTGAGTCCCGGATAAGTAGGCACACTACAAAGAACAGTTTTGCTTGAACTATTCCCAATTCTGGTAGCATTGGAGCTTTGGGGAGCCGGGTTTTCAAACAGGCTTTTTCTGGTGGAGATGGATAATAAGAGTCCGTTTTGCGATAAATTGTTTGCCATCAAAATCTTTGTTAGTGGTCAAGGTGCTAAAGGCAGATAGTGTTTCTATGTTTAAAGATCAATGTTTGGCTCAAACCTAAGCATACGCCGGGATACAGTTGCTGCCAGAAGCGGACAGGGACGGTATTTGGTGCCCGAAGCATTTATGGGAAGTGATTTGACCGTGGTGGCAGAAGCTATAAAAGGATCAGTGGCGCCTAAGACTTGGGCGAGTTATTCCGCAGCTTGGAGGAGTTTGAGAACTTTTGCAGATAATTGGGGTTTTGACGTCAGAGGGGGCCATTTTGGCTTTTGTAGCATCACTCATGTAGCAGAGGTTTTCATACAGTCACGTGATGAAAACATTGGCAGGTGTCTTTTTTCTTTCGTTTGAAGGGAGGTTCTTCTTGCACATCGTATTTTTCAGTCAAGCAAGCCCTAAAAGGGTACAAGAGGGTAACTTTTGCAGCAGACGGAAGGAGAACTATATCGTTGGAGCTGTTATGTAAAATTTGCGGAATAACTTCAGCGGTGTGTTTTTCAGATTTTGAAGCCCTGCTGTTTAAAATTGTATTTGATGGGGCTTTTCACATTTTAGAGCTGCTTCCAGTATCTAAAAAGGACAGTACAGGTGTGTTATATGATTAGGTGGTGGTGGAGCAGGATGGAGTTCATGTTTGGCTCAGTCGGTCAAAAACTGATATTTTGAGTAAAGGCATGTTGCCCAGTAGCAGTAGTACAACAATTTTTGAGGGCCAGGCCAGAGGTAAAGGGACGGTTTCTCATCCACCGAGATTTGAGCCCACTCACCAAATATCAATTTGGCTTTGTGTTACGGAACTGCCTTAATCCATTGGGCTTGCAGAATTATAATTTCTCTTCCCATTCAAATAGGAGCAGCTTCAGAGGTGGCCAGAAGGAGTATGGGAGAGTCGGCAATTAAGGAAATGGGGAGGTGGAAATACAATTGTTTTAAAGTATATGTAAGACCTAATCTTTTTGTTTAATTCCTTTAGTGTAAATTCCATTTACACGGGATGCTTTATCAACCTCCCTTGAACGATTTTTTTTTTGACAGCTAGAAGCCAGTGTCTAAAACAGCTGTTTTGCATGGTGCGTTTAGCGTCTAGGAGCTTTTTTTTTTTTAGAATGGAAACGGCTGTAAACGCACCGGTTCTAGACGCGAGTTACTGCGTTTGGCGGCATTTACAAGCTGTTTGGGATTTCAAATGCCTCTGAACTGGCGAATGAACCCATTTTTTTGCGTTCCAAAAATGAACCTGTGTAAATGTACTGATAAGATAACAGAGGAAAGTTCAGGGGCAGCTGAAAAAAATACCCAAATACCTCAAAACGTCCGTTTACCAGCAGCAGTGTAAATGAGGCCTCTGGTATGCAGCGCACGGTATGGATTTTGGGACTTTTTTTAATTTATTGGGTGCGGAAAAGAGCGTCTCAGCGCAGATATTCCATGAATTTGTCATTGCATCCGTAATCCTTTAGCGTGCAATGGAAAGGAGTGAGAGGCCTTCAGTGGCACCAACTTTATTTTCATTTGACAAGATTGTATCAGGTTTGGCCTCATCCGTTGATTTTGCTGATTCATTTAGGAGGGAATGATCTGGGGAATGTGAGAACATTGGATATGCTCTTTATGATCAAAAGAGATCTCCATCGTTTTACACTTACTTCTCTGGGTACTACAGTAGTATTTTTCTAAATTCTCCCTCGTCTTTCTTGGCTGTACTCTTTGTAGAGTTATCGTATCGGCAAATAGATCTGGAAGGTGGAATTCCGGGGTTATACAGACAGGATGGGGTCCATCTATCAGACGTTGGCCTTGATATTTTTAATTTGGGTCTGCAGAGTGGGATAGAAATGGCCGCGGTAGTGGGGATGGGCTGGTCTTGATGCTCAAGCTCGGATTGTTGCGTTATATTTCTATGCTGAAATGAGGTAATGCTGCTTGAGTTCTGAAAACTGAGCAGTTAAAAAAATTTTGGTGGTTATTAAAATATTGCTGTGTTATTTGTTCAATAAAAAGAATATGTTGGTGTTTTTGTTTCACATGTAAAACTAATAAAATGCCACGGCCATTTTCTGCCAAAAAAAGAGTTAAGTTGGTCTTGTGTTTTCTGTTAAGGGCGGTGGTATCCGGCGGAAGTGTTAAGTTACAGTGGTGGCCTACAATCGCATGGAAAAGGGGGCGCAATATGAGCCTCCTTACTTGGGATTGTGGCCACCCCAGGGCTAGTTAGGTTAAGTTTTTTATGAGATTATATAGTGGGAAAAGCAGGCAGAAAATAAAATGGGCACTGTCTCTTTAAATGAGGAAGTAAGCTTTTCCATGAAGAGAGCATCAGTGGTTAAGCTCCCTCTCGCCCTCCCCTAGATTGTCTCGAGCATTTTATGTGGTAGGGTCACCCTGGATTGTCTAGGGGGGACGTTATATTTATATGGTGAAATGAGGTAATGCTGCTTGAGTTCCGCAAACTGAGCAGTTACAAAAATTTTGGTGGTTATTTAAGTATTGCTGTTATTTGTTCAATAAAAATAATATGTTGGTGGGGGCGTCTGGGGCCCTCTTCTGGCACAGTATGTTCCCACTGGGGGTGCCGGAGGGGCTCCCCGGCTTGCTCTCGGGGGTTCCGGGTAGGACCCTCAACAGGCCTAGAACCTCGCATTCGCCCACATGAAGGCAAAGCTGCACAGGTTATCCATATTACTTCCTGATATTAAAGGGGAATCCTTCTCCCTTACATGTTTACAGGAGCGAGATTATTCCTCCCTTGCTAAGGCTATGCATCCACATGGTTGCCATCTTGAATATAGAAATTGTATTCTCAAGAATCTGTTTGTCATTTTCAATCCAACACCCTGTAATTCTTCCTCCACTGTAATGATGTATTTCTTTTGTTTACCTGCTGTTTTTTTTCTTGAAACAAAATAAAATACTTTGAAAGTAAAAATAATATGTTGGTGTTTTTGTTTCACATGTAAAACCAATAAAATGCCGCGGCCATTTTCGGCCAAAAAAGAGTTAAGTTGGTCTTGTGTTTTCTGTTACAGGTGGTGATATCCGGAGGAAGTGTTAAGTTACAGTGGTGGTCTACAATCGCATGAATTCAGCTGGTGGATATGCAGTATTGTATGTGTGAAACTGTGTTTGTTATTCACCTGCTGTAATCCCAGGGACACCATTTCTTAGCAAACTGCCTTAGGGCCGTTCACACTGCAGTGATGCAGGAATCCTGTGAGTCCACTGTGGGCTCCGGCATCCCTTGTCTCCTGGCGGCAGTTCACACTGCACTATGCGTACTGTGGGGAGTGTCAGTACAAAGCTAATCACAGCCCCAAATCAGTTAACTTACACAGGAGTCTTATCGCATGATGTGAACAGCCCTGCAATCCGATTCTGACCCTGTGTAAAAAAGGGCTATGTGCGAGTTTGCTCCAATTGCCATGCAAATTCAGACATACAATCTCTATGGCTGAATTCGTACTGCACAGAGATAGCATATGATTCGCAGCACACTGCAGTGTGAGTCATATGCGATCTCCACATTTGGAGCAGTGTGAATCGGCCCTTAAGTTTCACTTCAAATCACAAGGTATGTACAAATTCTGCCCTGGGTGCACATAGGTGTGATGCTGGAACACTGTGGCTTCCTGAATGGCGCTTAACATTGGCATATGTAAACTGAAGGGAGGTGTCAATACTCTTGATTGTTGGCTTTGACACACATACATCTACCTCCTGGAGAGTGTTCTTGATCTGGCCAACTGTTGTGAAGGGTGTTTTCTTCACCAGGGAAAGAATTCTTCAGTCATCCACCTCAGTGGTTTTCTGTGGTCTTCCGGGTCTTTTGGTGTTGCTGAGCTCACCGGTGCTTTCTTTCTTTTTAATGATGTTCCAAACAGTTGATTTGGCCACGCCTAATGTTTTTGCTGTCTCTCTGATGGGTTTGTTTTTTTTTTCCAGCCTAATGATGGCTTGCTTCACTAATAGTGACAGGTCTTTGGATCTCATTGAGATTGGACAGCAACAGATTCCAAATGCAAATAGCTCACTTGGTTTCCCTCCTCCCGTGCCTTTTTGCCATGCAGGGGGGGGGTTCCTTCATGCTGCACAATGAGGCCATGTCACCCAGTCCTTGGCACTGCTCCATTTGGCACGCAACGTTGGCTGGGTACACACTCGCGCGGGTGAAATCATGGGGTTGGACTGCCACTGTGGTGGATGACCGAAGAATTCTTTCCCTGGTGAAGAAAACACCCTTCACAACAGTTGGCCAGATCAAGAACACTCTCCAGGAGGTAAGTGTATGTGTGTCAAAGTCAACAATCAAGAGAAGACTTCACCAGAGTGAATACAGAGAGTTCACCACAAGATGTAAACCATTGGTGAGCCTCAAAAACAGGAAGGCCAGATTAGAGTTTGCCAAACAACATCTAAAAAAGCCTTCACAGTTCTGGAACAACATTCTATGGACAGATGAGACCAAGATCAACTTGTACCAGAGTGATGGGAAGAGAAGAGTATGGAGAAGGAAAGGAACTGCTCATAATCCAAAGCATACCACCTCATCAGTGAAGCATGGTGGTGGTAGTGTCATGGTGTGGGCATGTATGGCTGCCAATGGAACTGGATCTCTTGTATTTATTGATTATGTGACTGCTGACAAAAGCAGCAGGATGCATTCTGAAGTGTTTCGGGCAATATTATCTGCTCATATTCAGCCAAATGCTTCAGAACTCTTTGGACAGCGCTTTGTATTAG
>BLSH010344831.1:14436-24528 GCA_018402905.1 Glandirana rugosa | reverse complement strand
GTTCACTTTACGTACCTTCACAGTGCAGTTTGACAATGACCCCAAGCATACTGTGAGAGCAACCAAAGAGTTTAAGGGAAAGAAGTGGAATGTTATGCAATGGTCAAGTCAATCACCTGACCTGAATCCGATTGAGCATGCATTTCACTTGCGGATACAAAACTGAAGGGAAAATGCCCCAAGAACAAGCAGGAACTGAAGACAGTTGCAGTAGAGGCCTGGCAGAGCATCACCAGGGATGAAACCCAGCGTCTGGTGATGTCTATGCCTTCCAGACTTCAGGCTGTAATTGACTGCAAAGGATTTGCAACCAAGTGTTAAAAAGTGAAAGTTTGATTTATGATTGTTAATCTGTCTCATTACTTTTGGTCCCTTAAAAAGTGGGAGGCACATATACAAACTGTTGTAATTCCTACACCGTTCACCTGATTTGGATGTAAATACCCTCAAATTAAAGCTGACAGTCTGCAGTTAAAGCAGATCTTGTTCATTTCACTTAAAATCCATTGTGGTGGTGTATAGAGCCAAAAAGATTTGATTTGTGTTGATGTCCCAATATTTATGGACCTGGCTGTATATCCTATGCAGCTTGGCAGGGGTTCTGTACAACCAGGTGAGAAGTTTATAACCTCCCTCCTGATATCTGCTTGCCAGGGAAGCTTTGTGTGCAAAAAGTACAATTTTGTCTTTCTGAGGTTGAGACAAGGTAGTTTGAAGTTTGTCCTCCCACTGCTTTAAAATGGTCAAGTTAAACATGTCCCGTGGTTTGTCAGAAAACCATAGAAATGAGATAGGGAGTGAGGGATTGGCGAACCCTTTGAAAAAAAATTTGTTCGAGTGAAGTGGGTTAATGAAGGCTTTGATGTCCATGGGTAGTGAGCGTAGGTAAGTACTCAGTTGGGCCCTACTGAAAAAATCTCGATTGGTATGGAAATATGCCTACAATCACTTGGGTGGTACTCAATCCATTTAAAGACAGCTTCAAAGATGTCTTCCTCATTTTTATTATTAAGACCGTCTTTGCTAATAAGATCCTCAAACTCTGTCAAGGTTAGATCCAGAAGCTCCTCTGAGGTCGATGATATTTCAAGAAAGTGTTGAAGAATATATGCATGGGTGTTTTCATGCAGCTTAAGGCAGTGAAAGTGGCTGGAGAACCTGCAAATGCCAACGCAGTTCTCAGGACATAACTGGCCAATGAGGAAATCCGAGCAACGCCATTGTAGACCCAGGGTGATGAATTGGTATGCGGCCATAAATAATGCTTGTACATTCTCGGAGTTGATGGATACTGCATTGGTGTAGATATACTGCAGTATCAACCTCATCATGTCTGGGCAAATTCCGCGTATATGGTACACATTTTCTTTCTCTGCCCACCTTCCAGAAAACAGAGCCCTGGGAGGAGGAGAAGAATTCACATTAAACTGCTGTTTTTAAAATAAAGTTTTTCATCATTTAATATGTTAGTTTAATTTTTGGATTTTCACTAACAAATGCTACACGGGTCTGTAGTTCATGGCAGACCAGGTAAAGTGAATGTTGTATGCGCAAACTGCTGGCGCAATATAAATCCTGTATAATAATAATAATGTCAAGCAACAACATTTTGCAGCACAGTAAATCCTTATGAGGTTAATTCCTAATTTCAGGACAGTGTAGGGGAACCCTCATTCTCTTAGGTTTCAGTAACATTTTGACTGCTGAAGCCAGATTTAAAAATAAACATATTTATTATACCAGGCTGTAGCTAGCCACAGTCAGGGAGAACAATGAAGAACATGGTGATGGTCTCAAAAGAATTGTTCTGCTTTGGCTACAATTGCAATACAATTTATACATTCTGAAAGGGGGTGGCACCTAGCTAACTAAAACTCTTTGAAGTCCATTTGATTCTCCTAATGACTTCCTTAGATGGTCATTCACATACTCTTGTCAATTCCAGTTCTTGTTCGTTGAACAGGACTTCAAAGGGTGAGATAGCAATCTTGCAAAGGGTGTAAAACTGGTGTGAAACTGGTATTCTCACATAGGAAGGAAATACAAAATGTAACATCATCTGCTTTATCACCAATGTACTTTATATCAAATATATATTTGACTTATACCTAAAAATGGTTGTTCCTTCTTCCCACTCAACAGCAAGCTGAACCGTGCAAATATTGCCTTTCAGCAAAATGGCCAGATGCACATCCAGAACCAGTGTGCCAATATGGGCTAATATTATAGAGGCCCCCTTCCCAGCCGTCAGGAAAGCAAGACTCCTCATAGAGGTAAGGAACACTCTGGTCCACCTAGCCAAAAGGTCCGGTAGACCCCTCTCCCCATGGTCAGCCAAAGAGAAAAGAAAATATGGGCACCACGTTGGCCCTACACCAATCCAGTGGTACTAATCCCGTCATTAACGAGTCTCTAAACATTAGATACAATGGCTTTGAAATGGCAGAGCTCAATTCCTTTAGGATCCATGGATGGATGCCATCTGGTCCAGGTGCTTTTTTTTTAATGCAAACAAAAGTTGTTTATTGAGTATAGTGCACAGAGGAAATGACAATAATCAATAGGTAGGTGCAACATGCACCACAAGAAGGATGCAGAAAAAAGTGGGTTAACATTTGACAGGTACACAATAATCGCTGGTATGGTATCTACATCACACATGGAAAAGAAACATGTCATAACAAAGGTATTGACGTCTAGGCAGGCACATCAAGTAGTGGCGATCTCATCGCATGTAGTGGAGTCACCAAGCCATCTATCCCAAATTTTATTATACTTGCCCGGGCAACCCCTATGGGCATAGAGCACGTTTTTGTAGGGGAGAGTATCAGTATCAGGAGGGCACGGCAGTGCAACTTAGCACAGTTCCAAATGTACGTGTAGTTCCATAGTGTGGTTATACCGTCCATCAGTTAGGGTTACGTGGGGCTTGGATAATAATGTCTCCAGGGGAGATCAGGGACTAGGGGAGGATCAGGGCAGTGCATGGGGTGGGGAGTCACATTGGGTGGCGGAGGGTCCAGGAGCAATGGACCAGGGCAGGATACAGTACTCACGCTTGGGTAATATCTCCGGTGTACAAAGGTTCCCTCGCCATGTGGGTACTGTGGCACAGGCTTTGGAATTCCAATGCTTTAGGCAGGAGCCGGGCCGGCTGCATCCGACTGCTCCTTCCACGAGAGGACAGCATCTGGATCTTCAAAGAATTGCACTGTGCCGTCAGCTATCACCCGAAGGAAGAGCATAGAGTAGGCTAGGTGGCGTGCCCGGAGTCTCCGCTTTACCTCCACAAAGCGAGCCCGCTTCTTCTGAACTTCGGCCAAGAAGTCCGGGAACACCGCAACATAACCGCTATTGAACGGGATGTTGCCCTTTTCACGGGTAAGGCGAAGGACAGTGTCCCGGTCCCGGTAATTTAGCATCTTGGCTATGAAGGTTCTGGGTGGGGCGCCAGCGAGGGGAGGATGAGCCGCCAAGCGGTGGGCCCTCTCCACAACGAACGAGGATGAGAAGGCCTCGCGCCCAAAAGTTTTGATCAGGAGGCTCTCTAGGAAGGTCGGGGGATCCGAGCCCTCCACACGCTCAGGGAGACCCACGAAGCGTAGGTTGTAGGCTGCCCCTCGCCTGTCTCACGGCACTCAGGCATGAGCTGGGACATGGAGGCCTATATTAAAGCCTTACCCACGCGGCACGTTTTTGAGGCCTATGTGAAGAGATTAGAACACTCTTATAAACAGGAAATCTCAGAGCTTTGCAGGGACATCACAGGCAGGATTGAGGACGTGGAGCAAACGGTGGATACCACGGTGGCCACTCTCAATGCTCATGAAGCTATTCTTAACAAGCACACAGCCCAAATTCAGCAAATAATCCTTCATCAGGATGATCAAGAAAATAGGGCTAGAAGGAATAATATCTGCATAAGGGGACTCCCTGAATCAGTTGACTCTAAAGGGTTAGCAGCCGCCATCTGTAGGGTGTTTAATGAACTGTTACAGAAGCCGGCAGACTCTCTCATAGAGCTTGACCGTATCCACAGAGCCCTAGGACCCCAGAACAAAGCCGAGATAATGCAAGCAGCCCGCAACCAAGAAGCTATCTATTTTAATGAAGCACAGATTACATTACTGCCTGACCTGTCTAAACTGACTTTGGACATGAGAAGAGCATTGAAACCAGTAATGGGCGCCCTGCTGGAAGCACAAATAAAATATAGATGGGGGTTCCCGTTCCAGCTGTCAGCCTCCTTGGATGGAAAGACTGCAACAATCTGGACTCTGGGAGACCTCCCGAATTTCTTGGGGACTTTTGGCTTACTGCAGATAGCAATCCCAGATTGGCCTTTACCAGCCTCCACCCCAGACCTACCATTTATCTCAGGATGGCAGCCCCGCTCCAGGAAGAAGCAGAAGCGGCCCGACCCGGCGTGGCAAAACCACCAGAGGGTAGAGGAAGACACATGTTTTTCCATTATTTTTATTTTCTTCACTCTCGGTTAATGCCAGGATTTTGCCTCCCCACCCACCCCCCATGACCCGCAGGGGGATGGTAGCGGCAGGTTCAGGTTGCTATTGTTACTACTGCTATTCAGGTTATACATATTGTTGGTAACGGATTGAGTTCTTTTTTTTTTTTTTAATTATTTATGTTTTTCTCTCCCTGGCTCAATGGTTTTTTGGCTGATTTTAAGACTGCTGATCTCTCTCCACCTTTGTGCTGGGCGATGTTCCTGTCCCGTACCGGGTGGAATGATAGCAGACAAACCCTTCACCCATTGGAGCCGCTATAGCATGTACCACACGCTTTACTAGTTATTGTAGGAGCTAGTTCCGGGGCATCTGACATCTCTATAGAACATGTCAAGTAACTACTATTAAGCATTGTCTTTTTCACTGGGACTCCGAGCCCATAGTTGAAATGTCTTTGTAGAGTGCTCTTTCCTTTTTATTCTAATTAATATATTATCATTTTTTCCTCTCTCTTTTATGAAGAGCTTCCTTCTATGAAGAGTTTTCTCTTTCCAGCTTTGGCCGTTCCCATGTTTCCCGCAGTAGGTTGCGAGGTGCCTGGAGCACTACCTTTCGCTGCTATGGCGAAAATCTTAGTTTACTTAACAGTCTGGCCGTTTAGGCCCTTGTTGCATTTTCCTCCTTTTCACCATGTTTTTTCTTTGTTGTTATTTTGTTTTTCTGTTTTTGCCACCAAAGGTCCTCCTTGCATTATTTTAACTGATTTTCAGGGACAACCTCTCTGTAGGCCTCACGGCGCCACCTGGTGGATACACAATGTGCTGCAGGTTGGCCTAAAAGTTGGGTGTAATTCAGTATTTGTTCCCTGGGGCATGATGTTGACCTTCTGTATCTATATTTGTCTCTTTGCACACTTGACTCTTGTCCTCTGTCAACCTCACTCTTCTCTTTGCTCTCGCTCTCTATCCTCTATTGGGTGGTCGGGATTCCTCTCCAGTTTATGCATATACATTACCTTTCATCATTATAGATGGCCTCCGTAGACATACTGAATGTTTCCTCTCTTAACTGTAGGGGCTTTAATACCCCAGAAAAACGTTGACAGATAATGCACCACTTCCATAAAAATCGTACTCAAATACTGTTACTCCAAGAAACACACTTTAGATCAGACAGTCTCCCCCCACTCCCATTCAAACACTACCGATCTTGGTTTCACAGTACCAACCCGGGAGCCAGATCTAAGGGGGTCTCGATCGCCTTTCACTCATCTTTCTCCCCAGATTGACCCACATGGTAGATATGTATTCTTGAAAATCACTTTTCGGCAAACAATTTACACTATTGTTAATCTCTATTCCCCTAACCAGAATCATTACAACTTCCTCTCCTCGTGACTTCCAGACTCCGGCAATTCGGTGCTATCAACATCATCCTGGGTGGCGATTTAAACGTAGCACTAGTTTCCCGCCTGGATGCCTCCACTGGTAAGTACTCTGTATCTCCAGCTTCCTTGACCAAAATTCGCAAACTGCTCTCTGATCTATCTTTGGTGGATGTGTGGAGGGTCCTAAATCCTTCGGGTAGGGACTTTACATATTACTCCCCTGCACACGGTTCTTACAGCAGAATAGACTACATACTGGTATCACAGAACCTCTTGGAATGCTCCCCAGTGGCATCCATTGGCTTAACTATTTGGTCAGACCATGCCCCTACACATCTTTCCCTTGGTAGGGCCCCTCCAGGTAAACAGAGACCTACCTGGTGGTTGAATGACAATTTACTGGCAGATGCTGTTTGCGCCATGGCTATTACCCAAGCTATTAGAGACTTCAGGGCCGATCATGCCACAGACACTACGACCCCAATGTTGAAATGGGAAGCCTTAAAATGTGTCCTTAGAGGCATCTTTATTCAGCATGGGTCCCATCTTAAACGCGCCCGCACCTTGGAAATTGCAGCTCTCCTCTCTAAAATTGCTGCCCTTGAAGCCTCGCACAAACACACACTGGACCCTCTCACCCTCTTGGAGCTCTCCAATTCTCGGAGGGATTTACTTTGGTTCTTCTTGGTTCGCTCATTAATAGCTAGGGACAAGGGGAGATTCAGACATTACACATGAGCCAACAAGTGTGGCAAGCACTTGGCATCAGAGCTAAACCCTAGACAGCAGCGTTCCTCCTTCTCCTGGATCCAGACGCCTATTAGGGGGAAGCTGCATTCCAACTCCGAGATAGCGAATGAGTTCCGCAGGTATTATCATGACTTATATAATCTACTCCCCCCCACATCTGTGGCAGATGGGCCAAGAGACACGAGCAGCCAAGATATGGTCACGTACATACAAGGCACGGCTCTCCCGATTGCCCCACCCCAGGATTCGGAAGGCCTAGAATCTCCTATATCAGACACAGAGTTCCTACAAGTGATTAAGGGTCTTAAGAATGGTAAGAGCCCCGGCCCAGATGGCTTCTCCCCGAGGTTCTACAAAACCTTTGCACCATTACTAGCTCCGATAATGGCAGAAGCCTTTAATTCTATAGACGAGACACACCCGTCTCCACCCTCCTTATTGCTGGCACAGATAGTGGTCCTCCCCAAGCCGGGGAGCAATTACAGACCGATCTCATTATTGAATGTAGATTTAAAACTACGCAAAAATTCTAGCAAACCGACTATCCTCTGTAGTGCCCTCCATAGTGCATAAAGATCAACTTGGATTTGTCCCAGGGAGAGAGGCGAGGGACAACACCACTAAAACTCTTCATCTTCTTTCCTATGCCCAGCGTAAACATATCCCTGCATGCCTTCTCTCTTGTGATGCTGAGAAGGCATTTGACAGGGTTAGCTGACCATTCTTAAGGGAAACCCTCAGACAAATAGGAATAGGCCCCAAGATGCAGGGCCACATCATGGCTCTTTACTCCTCCCCCTCAGCGACGGTATTAGTGAACGGTACTCAATCACGGCCCCTTCACATAGCAAATGGGACCAGGCAGGACTGCCCCCTTTCACCCCTTTTGTTCGCCCTCACCATAGAGCACCTGGCTCAAGCGCTTAGGAATAACCCTTCCATTCACGGGATACAAACGACCTCAGATCACTGTAAACTCTCCTTATACGCGGACGATCTTTTACTATATGTGACACAACCCCTTATAAGCATCCCATCTATTTTATATGAGTTAAAGAGATTTGGCCAGTATAGCAACTATAAACTCAACATTTCCAAAACAGAGGCACTGAACGTCTCGCTCTCGCAGAATACGGTTTCTCTCCTAAAAACAAACTTAAGATTTCAATGGAAAACCTCATCCATTAGTTACTTAGGTACAGCCATCCCCACCAACGTTTTGCATATATATATATATATATATATGCATTCAATTTTAGCCCCATGTTGACCAAAACTAGGCGTCTACTCGAATCTCGTGTGGCCCTATCCACTTCCTGGTTTGGTCGCATAAATGTCCTTAAAATGGACATACTCCCCAAAATATTATATTTATTCCAGACGCATCCCATTTACCTTCCTTCGGCTTTCTTTCGCTCCCTCCGATCAATGATTATTAATTATGTTTGGCAGGGGAAACATCCTAGATTATCTTATAAATTGCTTTGTCAGCCTAAGGATAGAGGAGGGGTAGGACTTCCTGACCTTGAATCCTATCACACTGCCGTGGTATTATCGCGTATGCTGGAGTGGTTTCCGCGCCCTCACACTAAGGCATACACGTCAGTGGAACAAGACATGTCTCCATGGGACCTCCGTGCCTTGTTATGGGGATGTGATCAGCGCTACAAAACAATGCGGGCGTTATCCCCCCTAACGGTAGATGCATTACGTATCTGGTACAAGGTCAGGGTCAAGTTTGACTTGTCCACGGACCCCAGCCCACTCACTCCTCTTTTTGATAACGCCGACATTTCAGAAAGCTGGGTGGTCCCGGGTTTAGATACGTACGAACGGGTAGTTTGGCCTACAGTGAAACAGTTAGTCTGCCCCACATCCGGAGCATTCGCTTCGGGCTCAGGGTTGAACCCCACCAGAATCTCTTGGCTGACGAAACTCCACTTGCAAGAAACTCATTTCCTCAAAGCAGATTCATAGGCCGCTGAAGGTTTACGAACATTTGTGCTCTTTGCCTGTAACCCCTCGCCACACTCTGTCAGAGATATACAAAATAATTCAATTGAATACGCATAGTCATCTGCCTGCGTTTGCTTCTGCTTGGACAAGGGAGCTGGGGAAGGAGGTGTCGGAGACGGACTGGCATAAATCTTTCTTATACACTCACAAGTCAATTACTTCTAGTTATGCGCAAGAAAAAAAATATAAACTATTGTCCAGATGGCACATGGTCCCAACCGCTGTCAGCCGGATATTCCCCGAATCTTCAGACATTTGCTGGAGATGTCACAGAGAGAGAGGAACTCAACTCCATATCTGGTGGCACTGTCCTGCAATTAACACATTCTGGAAGTTCATTTTCAAAGCATATTCTGAAATCTACGATGAACCTTTGGCTCCGTCTCCCTCCATAGCTCTCCTATACATCCTCCCAGGATCAATCAAATCCCAAAAATCTAGTCTTCTGAGATTCTTTTTGGCAGCAGGGAGGCAGTTGATCTCCAGATTCTGGAAATCTCCCTCAGTCCCTACATCTACCATGCGGGTGAACGAGATAAATGATACCATGCTAATGGAGGAGATGGTGGCAAAGGAAAGGGATAATTGGGACAAATTCCATATATTATGGTCAATTTGGCTGCATTATTCTTCATCTGATAAACTCAAAACCCGGATGCAGGGGTCCCTCTCGTTAGCTAATATAGGCAGTAGTTGAACGGGACATGTGGCCCCCCTCCCATCTGTTCTTTTTTCAACTCTGAAAGGAGAGAGACCCCCCCCCCCGTCACCCAATATTCGTTTCGTATCTGCTTTACTTGTTTCTTACTCGCTTTTTCACCTTTTTCTATACTACGGGTTCTATTTCCCTTTTCATTTTCTTCTTTCTTTCTTCTCTCCCTCTCTTTGACTCTCTCTTGGTTTGATATAATGCGTCTTGTTTAAACAGAGACACAGTTCGAATGGTCGTTTTACACATGTCACTCCTAAAACGTGTTGGTTGGTGTAAATCACGCTAAAAACGGTCTGAACAACTATACTGATTTCACCTTATTCAATACCAATGGTAAGCTTGACACAGAGACAAATTTGTTCTGCGTAATATAGTTTGGTTCTCTCTCAGTTTCTCTCCCTCTCTTCTTTCTTTCTTCTTTTACTTTTCCCTTTATCTTGGGCATCATATCTTTTTCCACTTTTTCGCTCATTCTTTGTTCATTTCGTCTATGCTTTGCTTATAACCCACTGCCCCCCCCCCCAGAGAGAGGAAAGTCTCAACTTTTTTCTTGTCTACCCTCCCCCCGGTGTACAGGGCAAGTTGATGACGGATATAATCGATTGCTCTCCCTGGGGACGTAGGCCCAAAACTCAAATAGTCTACTTCTTATTACGTCGGTTTAACTGGTATTATATACCTTAAACAGGGTTAATAGGGAAAGGAAACGGTGGTAGAGGAGGTAATCGTACCATAGTAAATAGAGCAAGTGGGCGTAC
>BLSH010344788.1:60193-80422 GCA_018402905.1 Glandirana rugosa | reverse complement strand
CAAGTACTCCACAGCGTGGCTGGCAAGAAAGGGTCTAAAAGAAGAAAAACTAATGACTTGGCCTCCTTGTTCACCTGATCTGAACCCCATAGAGAACCTGTGGTCCATCATGAAATGTGAGATTTACAAGGAGGGAAACCAGTACACCTCTCTGAACAGTGTCTGGGAGGCTGTGGTTGCTGCTGCACGCAATGTTGATGGTGAACAGATCAAAACACTGACAGAATCCATGGATGGCAGGCTTTTGAGTGTCCTTGCAAAGAAAGGTGGCTATATTGGTCACTGATTTGTTTTTGTTTTGTTTTTGAATGTCAGAAATGTATATTTGTGAATTTTGAGATGTTATATTGGTTTCACTGCTGAAAATAAATAATTGAAATGGGTATATATTTGTTTTTTGTTAAGTTGCCTAATAATTATGCACAGTAATAGTCACCTGCACACACAGATATCCTCCTAAAATAGCTACAACTAAAAACAAACTAAAAACTACTTCCAAAAATATTCAGCTTTGATATTAATGAGTTTTGGGAATCATTGAGAACATGGTTGTTGTTCAATAATAAAATTATTCCTCAAAAATACAACTTGCCTAATAATTCTGCACTCCCTGTAGTTGCCAAGATGATGTTCTGCTCTACTGATATCTCCCCTAGTATTTGTATCAGGTGTTTGCTGTCTTTGAGATATGCCGGATATGATTGTGCTAAGGGTTGGATGTATATATCTATATATTCTCCTAATCTAGCAAACAAAGAGTCTATGCCATTTATTATGGGTCTTCCTGGTGGTGATGTTTGATTTTTATGGATTTTGGGTATTTGGTATATGATTGGTGTTCTAGGTGCCTGCGGGAGTAGGTACTTGTATTCTTTCCCCGTTAGTATACCTTGTTTATGTGCTTTCTTTAGTAGTTTTTTTTAGAAGGATTCTGTAGTTTTTTAATGGATTACGGGTCAGTGTTCTGTAAGTTGAACTATCATTTATAAGCCTGTTTAGTTCTTTTTTGTAATCCTCCAAGTTTAGGATAACTAAACCTCCCCCCTTATCTGCCGGTCTTATTACCACTCCTTTTCGTTTTTCAAGTTTTTTTATGCCTTTCCATACCTCATATAACCCTTTAGATTTTTTTGGGGCTTTACTGATGTGTTTGATGCCATCCTCTACAAGTTTCCTAAAGGTTTCTATGAAATGATTATTGGGTACTTTAGGGTTGAACGTGGATTTATTTTGTAGTCCACTATGTTGGTAGTTGCTGCATTTTTCTTCTTTTCTTCCCTCCTCCTTATCCTGTAAGTATTTTTTAATCTGTAGTTTTCTGATAAATTTTTGGAGGTCAATGTACATGGTGAATTCATCTAAGTATTTATTAGGTGCAAACTTTAATCCTAGGTCCAAAACTTTGAGTTCGGTGTCTGTAAACTGAGCCGAACTAAGGTTAAAAATTCCTTGTCCTATTACTCTATTCCTTTTTGCGCTGGCCTCCCCTGCATCCTCTTCGTCTCTTTCCTCTTCTCTTAGTCTTCTGGGGGGTGTATAGTGTTCCATATATTGGTTTGGCCAGTGTCGCATCCATTACCCTCTGCCGCGTCCCGTTGTTTCTGGCTCTTCCCCTGTATCCTTGGAGGTATGGGTAAGATCCCGGGGGTTCTCTCTGTTCCCTCCAGGGAAAATTCCTTCTCTCTTGCCTCCCATATCCTCTGTTGTCACTTGTCTTATGGGGTGTATATCCCAGGGGTTCGTACTTATTGTGGGTGGGTACTTGGTACTGTGTTCCCATACTAGGGTTGTGTCCTCGTGCCGTCTGTGGTGGTCCATCTGTTTTCCTTGTAGGTGTTTTCTTCTCCATTTTCTTAGTCTTGGGTGTATTGTCTCTCATATTTGGGTTCCCCTTTAAATCCTACGGGACTTCTCACACCACTGCACTGTGGGTGCGGTGCGTTTTTAAAAGTCCTGCATGCTGCATCTTTGGTGCGGTGCTGAAAAACCACACCAAAAGCACAGCTTTCCATTGAAAAGAATGTAAATTGTGGCAAAAATTTTGCACCACGATTTGCAGTTTTGGTGGGTTTTTGAGTCACGTGTCCATTTTTCACAGAAAATTCTACCAACCTCTGGAAAGAAGTTGGAGGTCCTGGTGATCTCATCTGTGAATCACCCAGTCCTACCCTGAGCCACTCACAGCCCAGAATCCAAAACAACCAGGCCTGCACAGCCTTAGGTCTGGCTAAATTTTACCTCACCTAACCAAAATTCTAAAACAGAACAGATAACTATCAAAAAAGATACCTGTTCCCCGCTTAAAAAGAATAGTCAGAAGTGTTAAGGATGGTGGTGTGGAGTTGAATAAGCAGCAATTTCACTTTTGAGTGAAGGTCCAATTTAACGTTATTGGGGTTAGTGGGCATTGCCTTTAGACTTAAAAACAAATCAAATACAACATAGTTTTGTTGCCTTCACTCATTTGCTGTGGCCAACAGCAGTAAAAGGATTTTATTAAGAACTTACCGTAAAATCCTTTTCTCTGAGTTCATTGACAGATGCAGCCTCTATTCATGACACATGGGGTTTATGCACATTCTATTAGGAGTAGACTAGGCAAAAAGGAAAAAAAGCAAGCTGGCCCCTCCCAGGGGGCCGTCCTCACTCACCCCCCAGCTCTGCATAGCATATCAGTTCGTAACAAGCCATACAAATGCAACACAGAGGGGTGGGTGCTGTGTCTGTCAAAGAACTCAGAGAAAATTATTTTAAGTTCTTAATAAAACCTATTTACTCTTACGTTCATTGACAGACGCAGCCTCTATTCATGACACATGGGGACGTCCCAAAGCAGTGTCAAACAAGAGGGGTAGGCCAGCAATAACAACTGTACCCCACAGAATCCTCTCAGAAGGGGCCAGTCGTGCCTTTACCGCCGCTTGCAAAACTTTGAGGCCAAAAGCAGCATCCGTGGATGCTGATACATCAACTTCGTAAAATTTAACAAGAGTGTTCACCGAGGCCCATGTAGCCGTCCTGCACACTTGAGACACCGAGGTTTGGTGTCTGAAAACCCAGGAAGTGCCAATCGCCCTGGTGTAATGAGCTGTGACCGGAAAAGGGGGTTCTTGTCCCCAACAGTATACGCATAGGTCACCGTCTGTCCGATCCAACGGGACATAGTAGCTGACGAGGCCGCCAAACCTTTGCGCGGTCCTTCCATCAGTACAAAGCATCAGACTTTCGAAAGAAGCTGTAGCCGACAAATACACCCGCAGAGCCCTTACTACATCCAAAGAGTGCAAAGCAATCGCCTTGGGATGAGACAGGTGTGGACACAATGAAAGGAGAACAATGTCCTCATTAATGTGAAAAGAATGAAGGATAAGGGCGCAGCCCCGCCTTAACCATATGAAATACCCAGTAGGGAGACCTACATGACAAGCCGCCAACTCAGACACCCGCCTAGCAGATGTAATGGCCACCTTTTGTGACAGCAATTGTAAGGGAATATCCCTGATTTTTTCATATGGCGGTTTCTGCAGTACCAAAGTATAAAATTTAAAACCCACGTTGCCAACGGCGACCATACCTGAGGAGCTACAGGACGTACACCCTGTACAAATGTACGATCAAAGAAAGCGTAGCTAACGGCCGTTGAATAAGAATCGCCAGAGCCAAAAACTAACCCTTGAGTGCACTCAACGCCAAATTGTTATCCAGGCCTTGCTGCAAGGCCAGCACCCAGGATATAGAGAAAGAGCGGGGGTTCCAACCCCCTGCCTCACACCAGGCAATATAAGCCTTCCAGTTGCGATGATGTATCTTGCGCGACGTACACTTACGCGCCTTAAGCATGGTAGGGAACAAAGAGTCAGAAAACGCCCCTATCCCTCAGCACCTGGGACTCAATAGCCAAGCCGCCCAAGCCAGCAAGGGTAGGCAGGGTGCAGGATGGGTCCCTGTGACAGCAGATCCTCGCAAAGCGGGAGCCACCAGGGAACATCTGTTACCATCTGCACCACGTTGGCGTACCAAGGGCGCCGAGGCCCATCCGGGGCCACCAGGATTGTAGGGATTCCCTCCACTTCTATCCTGCGCAGGAGTCACAGTAGAAGCTTGAGAGGAGGAAAGGCGTATAGAAGCCTGTACTGGGACCAAGGTGTGACTAGTGCGTCCGTGGCGGCCGCCAACGGATCCCTTGTCCTGCACACAAAGGCCTGCACCTTGTGATTGAACCTGGACGCCATTAAGTCCATGTCTGGCATGCCCCACCATTTGCAAATCTGGAGGAACACTTCTGGATGCAGAGACCATTCCCCCGATCCAGTCTGGCGACTGAGAAAGTCCGCATGCCAGTTTTCTATGCCCGTGATGTAGATGGCGGACATTGCCGACACGTGAAGTTATGCCTACCTCAGAATGTGGGCCATCTCCACAGCTGCTGCCGAGCTCCTTGTTCCGCCCTGATGGTTCACGTACGCCACCTCCGTGGCGTTGTCCTGCTGAACCCGAACCGGGAGGCCGCGCAGCCTTGCCGACCTGTGGGAGAGACAGAGCCTGATTGCCCTCAGCTCCCACACATTTATTGGAAGGCGCGATTCCTGCATCGACCAACGGCCCAGAGCAAACAACCGCCCCAGGACCCCTCCCCAGCCCGATAGGCTGGCGTCCGTCGTGACTATCGACCAATTCAGGGGAAGGCACGACTTTTCCAAAGTCAATGCCGGGGCCCGGAGCCACCATGCCAATGACCCCCTGGTTTGATGATCCAAACTGATCAGCTGGTCCAGGGACAACGGAGACTTGTCCCACCATAACAGGATCGCTCGTTGCAGGAGCCGAGTGTGGCTCTGGGTGTACGGTATCGCCTCAAAGGCTGAGACCATGAGTCCCAACACCCACAAACAGAACCGTAAGGAGGACCACCAATGTAACGGCAGGGAGTGCACCGCTGCTTGTAGCGTCAGCAACTTGGCCGGAGGTAGGAACACCTTCGCCTGCTCCCTGTCCAATATTAGACCCAGACATTCCAGAGGACAGGACGGGGTCAATGTTGACTTCTGCAGGTTCATCAGCCAGCCAAAGTCTCTCACCGAGACCATGGTGCCAGCAACATTGTCCTCCACAGCCGAAGATGACTCCGCTCACAGGAGCAGATCATCGAGGTATGCTACCACTGCCTCAATAGAGCCAGCACCGGAGCCAACAGCTTGGTGAAGACCCAAGGGGCTGAGGCCAAAGGGAAGTGCCACAAATCAGTAATGTAGGACTCCCACCGCAAAGCGCAGGAAACGCTGCTGCCGGAGACAAATGGGAACCTGCAGAATAGCGTCCCCGATATCCAGAGATGCCATGAAGTCCCCTTGTTGAAGGGCGGCCACGATCAAGCGGACAGATTCCATCCTGAATTTCCGCTCTTTCACAAAGTGATTTAGCATTCTTAGATCCAGAACTGGCCTGACCCCACCTTTTTGGGCACCACAAAGAGGTTTGAATAGAAGCTGCGGAACCTTTCCAACAAAGGTACCGGCACAATCACCCCTTCTTCGGACAGCGCCTAAACAGCCCCTAAGAGGGCTTCCCGATGCCCTGGCAGAAGCCTCAAGTTCGAGGGAAGAACCTGTCTGGGGGTAGAGTGCTGAACTCTATCCTGTACCCGGAGGACACCCTTCCCGTACCCACCGGTCGGAAATGCGGGCAGTCCACCTGTCTGCGGACCACAGACGTCGGCCCCCCCACCCGAGAGTTGGGAGGGGTCAACTCCTCAAGCGGAGGAGGACTTTTCTTCCGTCCTTTCGGGCTTGCGCTGCCAGGGCCACTTACCGGACCCCGAGGCAGACTTGCCGGGTCTTGAGCCTTTGCCCGCTGAACCGGGCGCCCGAAAAAACACACTTCTGGCCCGATGATGAGGGACCCTGCTTGCGGCGGTATTCCCGCTGCTTGGATTCTGGGAGAACGGTACTCTTCCCCCCGGTGAAATACTTAATGATTTCATCCAATTGCGCCCCGAAAAGCCAACCACCCTGAAAAGGGGGGTCCGTGAGGCCCTTTTTTGAGGCATGGTCACACGACCAACACCGCAACTGTCAGACAATGACTGCAAAAACAGACATATTTGACAGCATGGGGAGCAGGACCAAGGCTGCATTACACAGGTGCTGGAGACCCTGTATCAGGTGGTCAGCCCACTGCAAAGCCCCAGGTGAGCACCTGCAGCCCAAATCATTGTGCAATTCTGTCGCACATTCCGTGAGTGACTGTACCACCACGGCCGACACCAGAGCTGGCCTCATGGCCACCCCCGCCACCAAGCACAATGCCTTGGATACCGCCTCTGTCTGCCTCTGGGCTGGGTCTCAAAAGGCTGGAGACCCTTCCAAGGGAATGGTCATCGCCCTAGTCAGGTGAGCCACCGGAGGGTCCACCGCGGGGGATGCCCACTTCTGCAAAAGACTGTGTTTAAAGGGATAGCACACAGAAAAATGTTTGGGCAGTGAAAAAGGAATTCTGCGGACGCTGCCATTCCTTATATACAAACTGGTCAAAAAATTGGACATAAGGATATGCCTGAGGGGTCCGTGACGGCTTGAAGGACCCATAAACACAGGCAGTCTCCTGCGACTCCACAGCTTGGTCCAGCCGCAATGACTCACGGAGATCGGTGATCAGGGAGGCCACAAGCGCCCTCTCGTGTGCCACCGAGGCCCCCTGGTCTTCCTCACCATCCAAGGGCTCCAGTTCACCATCTGAGAGCTCCACGGGGTCCCTGTGACCACAGAGCCCCCTTCTGGTTCAGATTCCTCCTCAGAGGAAGGAGGGGGGGTGGACACTTTTTAGTCACCCCCTTGGCACGGCTCGGTACCCCCCGGGCGAAAAAACTCTCCAAAAAAATGGAGGTTAACTGGTCCAGGGGAACCAGAGGTCCCAGCGCAGCTTGCGCTTCTGTGGACCCCTCCGGAGAAGAACCCGCAGGTTCGGCCGCCATTGTACCACCAGAACTCTTTTAGGGCCTATGGGCCATGACACCCCACAATGCTGCCCCACAGAGCGACCAGGGTATGCCCAGAAGGACTCTGCACCGCCGCCACCGACACCCCAGGGAAAAGTCAGCCATACCTGCTGATCTGTATGCCCCTCTTAGCCACCGTAGGTGTGCTGGCCGCCACTGACAATTTTTGCTGCCACTGCCGCTGTGTGTGCGCCGCTGATTGAGGAAGAAAAAACGGCGCTGACACGCACGTTTTCTAATAGCACACCAAAGATGGCTGCCCAGTGGTAACAAGAGGCCAAAAGCACATGCTAAAATGGCCGCGACTACGGCAAAATGGCCACAGCGCGGTCACTAGAGGCCAAAACGTCCATTAAAATGGCCGAGACTACAGCAAAATGGCCACCGAATGCGGCCAAGGGAAAATGGCGGCGGTATACCGCCGCATGGCGGCAAAAAAACGCTGCATGGCGGTATAGTAGTGCGGGGCGCGGCGCGGGGGTGGGGGGGAATAGTACAGGAACCTTCACCCCATGACCCTCCACCGGACTTACGGTACCGCTAGTCACCCCCCCTCCGCACCCCAGAGGGGGGGTGTCACTCACCATTCCCAACGGGAGCAGTGGGTAGCCACCTGGTAGCAGTCCTTCCTCCCCCCAGGTGGGGAGGGATGCTGCCGGCCAGAACGCCCCTGGACGCGAGCGCAGCCCGGTCACTGGGACGCGAGTGGGGTTCACCCACTAGCCCCCAGCACGGAACAGGTACGATGCGGCGGACCCAGCTAAAGCTACGGGTAGCTTGCATCGGTCAGCCGTGCTGGGGAAATTTCAGGATTCAAAGTATCCTCTATGCCCCAGCCGGCTACTTGATAGCCATCTTCATCAGATAGCTTAAGAAAAGCAAAAAGAAGAAAAATGGGGAACCGCAGATTCCAGTAGGGAACCAGGTCTAACTCCTTGCACTAGGCATAAAAAAACTGATATGCTATGCAGAGCTGGGGGGTTATATGCTGAGTGAGGACGCCCCCTGGGAGGGGCCAGCTTGCTTTTTTTCTTTTTGCCTAGTCTACTCCTAGTAGGATGTGCATAAATCCCATGTGTCATGAATAGAGGCTGCGTCTGTCAATGAACGTAATAGAAAAACATAATAACTTGTATGAAGGTGGAGGGTGGATAAAGGCAAATCTAAGCTTATAATTATTCCTAGGCTTACCTAGGTTTTACAGTGGGGAAAATAATTATTTGATCCCCTGCAGATTTTGTAAGTTCGCCTACTTACAAAGAAATGAATGGTCTATAATTTTTAACATTGGTGTATTATTATTTATTATTAAATGATAGAGACATAATTTCAACCAAGAATCCAGAAAAAAACACATGATACAAATGTTATAAATTGAGTTGCAATTCAGTAAGTATTTGATCCCGAAGCAAATCATGACTTCGTACTTGGTGGAGAAACCCTTGTTGGCAAGCACAGAGGTAAGATAGGAGGGATTTTGGTCCACTCTTTTTTTACAGATCTTCTCTAAATCCTATAAGGTTTCTTGGCTGTCGTTTAGCAACTCGAAGTTTCAGCTCCCTCCATACATTTTTAATAGTATTGAGGTCTGGAGACTGGCTAGGCCACTCCATGACATTAATGTGCTTCTTCTTGAGCCACTCCTTTGTTGCCTTGGCAGTATGTTTTCGTCATTGTCATGCCGAAAGATCCATCAAAAAAAAGGTGGGCTCAGGGCACGGAGCACAGGGGGTAAGGGGGGATAGGTAGTTGTGCGAGTGAGGGGGGCAGGATTGTATGACGCCGCCCCACCCCCAAAATATTGGGCATCAGCCGCCATTGTTCTCATCCAAGATTTTACAATACATGGCCCCATCCATTGGCCCCTCAATGCGGCAAAGTCAGTCTGTACCTTTAGCAGAGGAACAGCCCCAAAGCATAATGTTTCCACCTCCATGCTTGCCTGTAAGGATGGTGTTCTTAGGGCCATATTCTGCATTTTTCTTCCTCCAAACATGGCTCCCCAAATCATCACAGACTGGAAAATTTTGTATTTCATTTGGAAATCAAGGTTCCAGAGTCTGGAGGAAGAGTGGAGAGGCACAGAATCCAAGTTGCATGAGGCCCAGTGTGAAGCTCCACAGTCTGTGATGATTTGGGGAGCCATGTCATCTGCTGGTGTTGGTCCACTGTGTTTTATCCCAAGTCAGCGCAGCCCTCTACCAGGAAATTCTAGAGCACTTCATGCTTCCCTCTGCTGACCAGTTTTATTGAGATGATTTCATTTTCTGGCAGGACTTGGCACCCGCCCACACTGCCAAAAGTACCAATCCCTGGTCACATGATCATGGTATCACTGTGCTTGATTGGCCAGCAAACTCACCTGACCTAAATCCCATTGAGAATCTGTGGGGTATTGTCAAGGAAGATGAGAGACACCAGACCCAACAATGCAGATGAGCTGAAGGCCGCTATCAAAGCAACCTGGGCTTCCATAACACCTCAACGGTGCCACAGGCTGATGCCACGCCGCATTGATGCAGTAATTCATGCAAAAGGAGCCCCGGACAAGTATTGAGTGCATTCTATACTGTACATGGACATACTTTTCAGTAAGCCAACATTTGTGTATTAAAAATACTTTTTTTAATTGGTCTTATGTAATATTCTAATTTTCAGAGATACTGAATTTTGGGTTTTCAATAGCTGCAAGCCATAATGATCAAAATAAGAAGAAAGAAATGCTTTAATACATCACTCTGTCTGTAACGGATCTATAGAAAACACGAGTTTCACTTTTTGAATTGAATTACTTAAATAAATTAACTTTATGATATTCTAATTTTATGAGGTGCACATGTATTGGAGACCCATGGTCAATGGTTGGATGTTATATCTAATATTTATGCACATCTCTGAACTGTTTCTATTCTTTGAAAAAAACTTGAATGTAAAAAAAAACATTAAATTACAATATGTCTTGTCTAAATTTCATTAGATATAATTTTATATATAGGTGTGTGTGTGTGTGTGTGTATATATATATATATATATATATATATATATATATATATATATATATATATATATATACATACACACACACTCACACATACATACAGTACATACAGAGCACAGGACATGGTTCCAGCAATCCATATCCTTAGTCTGCTTGTCTTCAGCAAACTGTTTGCAGGCTTTCTTGTGCATCATCTTTAGAACAGGCTTCCTTCTGGGACGACAGCCATGCAGACCAATTTGATGCAGTGTGCAGCATATGGTCTGAGCACTGACAGGATGACCTCCACTCAGAACAGGAGGCCTGTTCTGAGTGGAGCCTGTCCTGTTAAACCGCTGTATGGTCTTGGCCACCATGCTGCAGTTTGGTTTCCTTGGCACTCTTCTTATAGCCTAGGCCATCTTTATGTAGAGCAACAATTCTTTTTTTCAGATCCTCAGAGAGTTCTTTGCCATGAGGTGCCATGTTGAATGTCCAGTGACCAGCATGAGAGAGTGAGAGCGATAACACCAAATTTAACACATCTGCTCCCCATTCACACCTGAGACCTTGTAACACTAATGAGTCACATGACACTAGGGAAGGAAAATGGCTAAATGGGCCCAATTTGGACATTTTCACTTAGGGGTCTACTCACTTTTGTTGCCAGCGGTTTAGATATTAATGGCTGTGTGTTGAGTTATTTTGAGGGGACAACAAATTTACACTGCTATACAAGCTGTACACTCACTGCTTTACATTGTAGCAAAGTGTAATTTCTTCAGTGTTGTCACATGAAAAGATATAATAAAATCTTTACAAAAATGTGAGGGGTGTACTCACTTTTGTGAGATCCTGAATATAGTGTGTGTGTGTATATTGTTTTTGCTATATTTTACCCTTGAAGTAAATGAAGATATGGCGAGCCCCAAAGGCAAAGTACAGTATATGGGTAATGATAGGATCTAAGAACCTTGAGTAGTAGAATGGATAGAGTCAAATGAGGGCTGCTATTGGTATCAGATGGCATTCTATCAAGTCCAAAGACAATTGAGCACTGTCCATGACACTTTTTTTATTTGCACTAGCATACAATTTTTCAGTAAGGAGAAATGTGAAACGGTAGTGGGTGTGGCGCTGCCAGAAATAGCTGGAAATTATATGTGAGAACCGTAAACACTGTAACATAAATGGTCAATGACAGTGATAAAGTGAATAACCGTTAAGAAAAAGTGATACCATAAGCAGTATTGCCATCTAGTGGCGAGTGAAAAACAAACCAAAATTCAAATGTGAAAGTGCTCATATAAGGGAGCAGTAAAGAATGATAGACAGGGTGTGGGTGACCAGGGTCAGTGATGGCCCGAAGGGACCCCTTCGTTCGTGACACAAACCCCACTCACCCCTGAGTACCGTTCATACTTCAAGTACTAATGGAGGTCTCCAGACACGGATCCGCACTTCATTCCAGCGTGGTAATGGTGTCCATATGAAAAACACAAAGTTTCCGTAGTTTAGGGTATCAAAAACTAAACATTGTTGTGCTCTGCCTCTGTTCCTGCATGTCTCCGATCAGATTGTGAGCAGGGGAGCATGCAAAGGAGTTCTGCTGGGTGGGAACAGGATGAAAAGGCTGCTGGCACCTCCCAGGAGTGGTGGGGATATCGATGGCTGGTGGCCCGGCCCGCTGTGTGTAGAAGGGAGTGATGACTGATGAGACACACTGTCTGTCTCTAACAAGGCGCACTCTCCCTCATCAGTCTGCATTCCCTTCTACACACAGCGGGCCGGGCCACCAGCCATCGACATCCCCACCACTCCTAGGAGGTGCCAGCAGCCTTTTCATCCTGTTCCCACCCAGCAGAGCTCCTTTGCATGCAGGAACAGAGGCAGAGCACAACACTGTGTAGTTTTTGATACCCTACACTACGGAAACTTTGTGTTTTTCATATGGACACCGTTACCACGCTGGAATAAAGTGTGGATCCGTGTCTGGAGACCTCCATTAGTACTTGAAGTACAAACGGTACTCGGAGGTGAGTGGGGTTTGTGTCACGAACGAAGCGGTCCCTTCGGGCCATCACTGACCCTGGTCACCCACACCCTGTCTATCATTCTTTACTGCTCCCTTATATGAGCACTTTCACATTTGAATTTTGGTTTGTTTTTCACTCGCCACTAGGTGGCAATACTGCTTATGGTATCACTTTTTCTTATCGGTTATTCACTTTATCACTGTCATTGACCATTTATGTTACAGTGTTTACGGTTATCACGTATAATTTCCAGCTATTCCTGGCAGCACCACACCAACTACCGTTTCACATTTCTCCTTACTGAAACTGGTCATTGACAAGTTTGAAGTGGGGGCAGCAGCCTGCACCGTTTAGCCTATCACTAATTAGCAGCGCCACACCACCTTTCCACTTCACTTTTCTATACAATTTTTCAGGACAAACTTTCAGGGTTTTTCCCCATCAAGCAGTACTGATTCACAAAAGTTTTAGCAGAATGTTAAATAACCACAACGTCAATGACTGTTTTTTTAACATTCTGCTAAAACTTTTATGAATCAGTACTGCTTGGACCTTGATGAAGGGGACATACCCCGAAACCAGATGAACTATGTCAAACATACTGAACAATAAATGTAGGGTTCATACACCTTTTTTTTTTTTAGCTCTCTGGTAAGACTAGTGCACATTTATTCTTATTGGCCCTTTACTAAGATGGGTAGTCTCAATATCAAAAGTAATATGGCACAGTTACGGCAAAATAACAAGGCACAGAAATGTACAAATTGGTCTGTCTGATCTATAAATGTTAAAAAACAACCAGTAGGAGTCAAGCGGTTAAAACCCAACTCCAGCCACAACTTTTATTAAGTTTTGGGTAGGGAAGGGAATGGTTAGAACCTGTCAGGTTTTTATTGCTGTGTCCCTATTAGGGGGATATCCACTCATGTTTTGTCAAGAAAGGAAATAATAGGAAGTCTACCAAAATGGGACAAAGATAAAATCATTGTTGGTAAGCTGTAGCAGTGTCAGAATTTTTGTAAGTGGTTTCATTGCTTTTTGGTATGAGAGTCACAAGAACAGGAAGGAAAGGAAAACCTTTTAATTGGGGTCAAAGAAAAATGAGGCTTTAATATAAAATATTCTTTCATGAGTTTTTATTGATATGTGGTCTATTTACATATAGTACAAATATGAGAACTGGAAGTCCCCCTCTGGTTCAGTCAGTGAGCTTGCTGGCCATATCATCCAGTAGGTTCATCTCTCGGACTCCTTGCTCTGTAAAATCAGAACTTAGCTGCCATATCTTCACTGTGCCAGTTCCATCCCCGGCAGCCAAGACCCGGGTCTGTGCACGATTAAACTCCAGACAATAAACAGCCTTCCCGTTGTCTGTCTGCTCTATAACTAATGATGGCTTCTGGGAGCTTTTTCCAAGGTCAAAGAGCAGCAGATGGCCTGAGGAGAGACATTGCAGGGATTGGTGCAGGGATACTGAAAATTATATTACAGAAATTAAAAAAAAAAAAGTTGCAATGTCTGGTCTCCTTATAATGCTAGTTGCGTGGCTTTCTGTGGCTTCAATACCTTGCGTGTTACCCATAGTAACACGTATGCAAACAGTGAAGTCAGAATTCATCTGCATACTTCTGTCAGGTTAGTCACTTGGAAAATTCTGAAGCCAGAGGATGAGCACAAGCACCAGGCAACTGGCATTTTCAGATATCTTTTAAAGCTGATCATTTTTTTTTCTAAGTTTCCAGAGGATCTCCACACTACAGGTCATGCCTCTGCTGCAGACATCATAAAAAATCTGACCCCTGCTGCTTTCTTTAGGCTACTTTCACATTGAAGCGGTAGCCGCGGTCGCGGTAAAACCCTGCTAGTTTTATCAGCAATAGGGCTCTGCTATGCGGGTGGGAGCGCCGCGCTTTTAACCCCCCACAAGGGGTTAGAAAGGGGTTAAAAGTGCCGGTGCTCAGCGCTACCGAGGCGGAGTGCAGCCGCTTCAGAAGCGCTTGCCATTCATTTCAATGGCAGGGGTGGTAGAGGAGCGGTATATTACTGCTCCCCTCACCGCCCCAAAGATGCTGCTTGCAGGACTTTTTGTAACGTCCTGCTAGCGCACCGCCCCAGTGTGAAAGCACTCCGGGCTTTCACATTGGGGTGGATTGGGGGGACTTTTGAGGCGCTTTACAGACTCTATTTTTAGCTAAATAGCGTCTGTAAAACGCCTCAGTGTGAAAGCAGCCTTAAAGTGGTTGTAAACTCTTACATCTGCCCAGTAAAGTGACTGGCCTCAGGTGATACAGAGATAAAAGAAATTATCCTATATAAGTTGTACCTGTTTATCTGCAGTCTTCTCTACATCCATTCAAAGTCTAGACTTTTTAAAGCTTGTGTGAGCTGTCAGAAAAAATGGGGTGGCGTGCTGAAGACCCCCCCACCCATCACACAGCACACACAAAAAGAGCCAAGACTGTCAATCAGATGGAGCTCCCTTCCAGTCACCTTTTTTCTCTTGGTGTCAGCAAAACTTGTAAGAAGTGACTCATGCTGATAGCAGAAGAACGAAGCAGCAGACAGGCACTTAGTGCTTTTAATTGAGACAAGTACACATTATAGAGAGATAGGTTTTGTTCATATTTCATATCAGAGGTTTACAACCACTAGAAGAGCTGCCCTCAGCAAAACATGGAGGCTTGCCCCTGTTAATCTGCTTCTTTAAAAAAAAGTGTAGTTAACCACTTCACCCCCGGAAGGATTGCCCACTGTAGGACCAGAGCACTTTTTGCAATTCGGCACTGCTTCGCTTTAGCTGACAACAGCACGGTTGTGCAACATTGTACCCAAACTAAATTTGCGTCCTCTTTTTCCCACAAATAGAGCTTTCTTTTGGTGGTATTTGATCACCTCTGCGTCATTTCTGATCACCGCTATAAACAAAAAAAAATCGACAATTTTGCAAAAAAAAAAAACAATATTTCTTACTTTTTGCTAAAATACAAATACAAAAAAATATATTCATTGGTTTTGGCTGATTTATATTCTTCCTCAAATTTGTGGTAAAAAAAAAAATTGCAATCAGCGTTTATTGATCGGTTTCCGCACAAGTTGCCACATTTACAAACCATGAGATTTCATTTCTGGCTTTTTTCAACTTTTTTTTTTTTTTTTTTAGTAATGGCGGCGATCTGCAATTTTTATACGATATGTGAAATCTTCTGCGCTACTTCGTGAGCTGAAGCTGAAACACTGAAATGTCAATCCCTCCAAACCATATGTGTCAATAGTGAAAATACATCAATGAATAAATAAATAGTGAAAATACATCAAATAAATAAATGAATAAATTAATTAATATTCCGACTGCTGCAATACCTATTTATGTTACACAGTGATAAATAGGTGATGAATCAGTGGGGTACTACGCAGTCAGTACCAAATAGTAAAACTGGTGAAGAAAATCATACAATAATGAAAATGCTCATAAAAATTAATAAAAATCCCCATACATGTACTCCTACAGAGTAAACATCATAAGATAAATCAGTGAATGGTGCAAAATTATCCATACCCTAACTTGCAGTCAGACATACAGTGGTGAAATTGAAAATCCAAAAAGCAAAAAAATCTTGTGTAAGGATAAAGTTCAACTTATAAGCACCAGATGGTGCTGTGATGCAACAAAAGTGCTCTAGTGACTTCACGCAGTGCTAGGCAATACTATTATAAACCACAGTTCCAATCGCAGCTAGCAAGTGATGAGATGTGTCAAATGAACTTGTAGATAGTGCATCCACACACGTGCATAAACTAGTGTTGTCGGAGTCAGTCTGGCCAGCAACACTGTGCATTTCCAGATGGGCTCCTGGGCCAATATTATCCACACCCGTGCTCTCAGAACTCGTACCTTCATTAGGTGTACAATACACCTTATACTGCAAATCCTACAGCACCAGCAACTGGTCCCGTTAATCCACGTCCTCCAATCTCCTCCTTCCACTCCTGCCAGGTCACCGTCATATACGGACAGTATATGTAGAAAGAAATTTCTCCTCATGAATAAGAACACAGAGACATACTCCCATAGTGTAGTAGCTTAGATTCAACCATTTATTACATACTAAAAAGTGGCTGCTTACAATAAAACAATAGTATCATGCATAAAACAGCGGCGTTTCCGCCTCTCACTCGACTTCCGGTATCAGGTCAGCTCCGGCCACGTCCTATGCGTTACGTCACGGTCACGTGACTTCATCAGGGTAACCGGATTGGTCCTCAGAGCTGTCAATATATAGTGCTTCACAGGAAATGGTATGTCAGCCATTTTGTTGTAGCTTATGTATTGTAAACAATTGCGGGCATTTTCTCGATGTCTATTTCGATGATATATCGGCCATTTTATTGTGGCTCATACATAATAAGCAATGGCAGCCATTTTACCTGTGTCTATTGCCAACCAACAACTGTGGGCACCAACAGACACTTTTTTTTTTTAAGATATTTTTATTGATTATAAAGACATACAAACACAAAAACCAACAACCATATGTCGGGCAACATACCCGATCAGCAAATATAAAGTATTGGTGGCTTATACATGGGTAATAAAAAACTTTCCCAGTTACATTTTTGCATCAAATGGCATCATGGTATATCTTTAAGTAAGCATACTTGAGTCTATTGGGTATACGGCATAGCATATTGTTATTTATAACAATTCAGATGGACCATTGTTAGTCTAGGGTAGAGTAAGTGTCCCTGCTCCCTATGGCAGGGCGGGACATAGTGTAAGGGGGCTGGCCAGCCACCTGCCCCAAATCCTGTGAAATCCTTTACTCCGTTTTTGGAGATCAAATGTGATCTTGCATAAGGGTAATGCCTCATTCACCAATTTGTCTCTTTGTCGAGGCAGACAGTGACAGGCCCCCAAAGATTCCCAAAAGGCAGTTCTTAGGGTTAATAATATTAGGAAGGCCCAAGGCTGTCGAGATGAAGGAGCCAATGTCTTTCCAGAAGTGCTGTACAATCGGACATGACCAGAAACAGTGCAGGAAATCTGCTTGTTGGTTACAGCCCCTAAAGCATGTGTCTGTGGATGATAGGCCTATTTTATATAGTCTATGAGGGGTGAGATGGGACTGGTGGAAGACTTTGATTTGAATCACTCGGTCTCTAGAGGAAATTACCGAGGATTTGAAGGTGTCGGAGAATTCTGACCAATCCTCCTCTGTGAGTTGTATATCCAGATTAGTCCATTTAGTTTGGGCATTCCGTAATCTGGGATTGTTGTCCGCAGCTAAGGCCATGTAGTAGGTAGAAATTAGCTTAGTAGAGGCTGGGTCCCTGAGCAATTTTTCTAGGGGGGGCATGCGGATTATATCATCTAGATTGCCAAATTGTGCCCTGATTGCATGTCTTAATTGGTAATAGTAAAATAGATAGGACTTTGGAAGATCAAACTCCTGTTGAAGTTGTTGGAAGGGTTTAAATCCCCGAGTGTCAAAGAGATGACACAGCTATCTAACTCCCTTTGATGACCATCTCACAGGGTCCGGTATGGATTTCAGCTCTCTAAGTGTGTCATTGTACCATAGAGGTGTGTTCGGTGAGGCGTCCCATGGGTCCTGGGCGAATTTGTTTTTGATTATCCGAAAGAGTGATAGGGTCATATGTATTATGGCTGTCCCCGGCCTATCAGGGACACAGTTTCTATAGATCACGTTGTGGAGTGTTTCCATGGATGAGGCAATGGCCCCCTCCGTGCTGGTACAGGCATTAGTGTCGCTAGGGTGTAGCCAGTCATGGACAGATACTAATTGAGAAGCCAGGTAGTATAAGTAAAAATTAGGGAAGGCCAGGCCAGCTAGGTGGGATGGAAGTCGGAGTGTCTCAAGTGCTATCCTAGGGGATCTACCTCGCCAGAGGAAGGTTATGCATGTGGAGTCTATACGTTTAAAGATGGATTTGGGGACCTTACATGGTGCACTGGCCAGGACATAGAGTAGCTTGGGAAGAAAAATCATTTTAATAACATTGGCCCTGCCCATGAGATCCAGCGGGAGATCCATCCATTTTTGAGTGTGTTCTTGTAACTGTTTTAATAAGGGGCATATGTTGTTCTCAATGTATCGCGAGAGCGGTAGTTGAACCATCACTCCCAGATATCTAAATGAGGAGACTACCTGTAGTTCCGATCCCGCATATATCAGGGAAGCGGCCACCTGGTCCAAAGGAAAGAGGATTGACTTTTCCCAATTCACTCTAAAGCCTGAGTAGTCTCCGAACGTGTTGATAAGGGTTAATAGGTTTTTAAGGGAGTCCTGGGGATCCGCCAGATACACAAAAGTATCGTCAGCATAGAGTGATATGCGTTCTTCTTTCGTTCCGACGGGGAGGCCCTTAATTTGGGAGGTATTGCGGATTTGTATGGCCAGGGGCTCCATAACCAGAGCAAACAGTAGGGGGGATAAAGGGCAACCCTGTCTGGTTCCCCTGGTAATCGGAAATGCCTCCGTTACTGAGGAATTTACTCTAATATGGGCTGTTGGAGAGCTATATAGGAGTTTGATCCAAGCTATCATACGCGGACCGAACCCATATCTCTCCAAGATCTTGAATAAGTAGGGCCATTCCACACTATCTAATGCCTTTTTAGTGTCGAGCGACACAATTACCCTAGTAGGTGTACAGTCATGGGGATATTGTAGATTATGAAACAGTCTGCGTATATTCATTCTGGTGGATCTTCCTGGTATAAACCCGGCCTGATCACATCCTATCAATCTTCCAATTATTAGGTTAAGGCGATTAGCGAGTACTTTAGCGAGAATCTTAACGTCCACGTTTATTAGGGATATGGGGCGACAGGAGTCACAAAGTAATGGATCTTTTCTAGGTTTTAATAATAGGACGATTAATGCTTCCCGCATGGATGGTGGGAGGATACCCTGTTTCAGAGCCTCATTATAAGTATTAAGAAGGAGAGGACTGAGTAGTGAGGCAAACTTCCTATACCACTCAGCCGGGAAGCCATCCAAGCCCGGGGATTTGTGATTCGGGAGTTGTGAGAATGCCATCTGCACTTCCTCTATTGTGATGGGGGCTTCAAGGTCCCTCATTTCCTGATCTGTTAAGTGCGGTAGTGGGATTTGTGTAAGGTACTCAGTCAGGCATGCATCTGAATATTGCGCCCTTGTAGTATATAAATCTTTGTAGAAGGACAAGAACGCATCCACAATATCTTGTGGGGCGTCACTAATCCTTCCTTGTAAGGTAAGAATTCGGGGAATAGAGACAGGGTTATGATCTGGCCTAACTAGGTATGCTAAGAGCCGTCTGGCCTTGTTACCATGTTCAAATATTTTTTGTGTTATATGCAGCATACGTTTTTGAGCTAAATCTAGTAATTTGAGCTCATATTCTCTACGTTTAATCTTCCATGAATAATATCTCTGCGGGTCTGGGTGTGTGACATAATCTACCTCAGCCGCCACCATTGCCTCCTCCAATTCCCTGGTACATTGTACAGCATTCTTACGTAAGATACCCATTATAGACAAAAAGGCACCCCGTAGTACAGCCTTGGAGGCCTCCCACACAGTGGAGAGGTCCGTGGAGCCCCTGTTGACCTTCCAATAGTCCACAATGTCTCTCCCGCATGATCTCTGTACGACCTCCACCTCCAGCCATTGTGATCCCATGCGCCATAGGATCTGTCCTTGTGTAGGCAGGAGGAGGAGATCCACCATAAGGGGTGCGTGGTCAGACACCCCCTGGGTAAATAAGACACAAACGAAGCCAACGGGAGAGCATCAGGAGTACCAAATGCCAGGTCAATACGTGACATAGTATGAAAGGAATCAGAATGGCATGAATACTGATAGTCGGTGGGGTGTTTCCACCGCCAGACAAACACAGAATAAATGGGTCCCCCACAGACTGGTGCGTGGGGAATACCACCTAGAGGAGGAGGACGGATGTGTTCCTGTCTAGGATACCGCGTACCCTAGTGTTACCGACCTCCACCTCCAGCATGTCTCTAGTACGCCCTCTCTGTAACACCTGATAACCTTCCAGTTGTCCCCGAGGTGCCTGGAGAGGTGACACACCCTCCGGAGGTTCCGACATGATGCCCCACGGAAAAACAGATATTACCCATAGAATGCATTCTTACGACATGTTACATGGTCCCTTAACCTCCTCCGTTACCACCGCCGACTCCATCTAATACAGTGTGT
>BLSH010344788.1:43057-59070 GCA_018402905.1 Glandirana rugosa | reverse complement strand
ACCTCTCGCAGCCATGAGTGCAAAAATCTCTCGGGACGAGAGCCCTCAGATCTCTCCGGGAACCCCACAAAACGGAGGTTATTTCTCCTGGAGCGGTTCTCCAGGTCGTCGAATTTTGCACGGAGGGCCGCCAGTTCTGCAGTGTTTGCCTGAACAGCAGCCGACACTGGTTGTACCGTATCTTCTAGAGTACTGATGCGTTCTTCAGCAGCTGCAGTTCTCTCCCTTAGGGTTTGTACGTCTTGCTTCAGTAGTGAGTTGTCAATGCGGATGGTTTCAATTTGTAATGACAGGGAGGTTTTGCAGTCCTGAATCGCCAGCATGATCTCAGCCAGTGTAGGCTCCGCTGTAGGTGGCCCAGAAGCCGTACTGTCAGTAGGGCTGTGGGGGGAGTCCAGCATCCGGTGGGGTTCACCCTGCGTTTTAAATATGTCCGGCCCAGATGCATACATTTCCTGGGGTGACGGTGAGGCGGAAGCTGTATGTGGCGGGGACTGGGGCATATGCACAGGTTCCACTACATTTCCCGCATCTCCTTGTCTTCTAAATTTGGGCAGTTGCTCTGCTGCCGATGCAGGTATTGGAGGGCCGTATTTGACCATCATTACGCCACTGTAGGGGGACACGTTTCTCACCCCCCCAGTCAGATAAATGTACAGGAGAACGGCACAGATGTACAGGGGGGTTATTCACCCAGGAGAGGTGGTATCTGTTAGGTAATGTAGGTGAGGCTCTCCAGTATCAGGATACAGGGTTGCAATCTATGGCAGGCTGTGATTGGACCCCCCCCCCCGCACCAAACACTCCCAGCACCCCTTTTCTACAAACAGGATCTCTGGGGGGGACAAGGGCAGTGTCCAACTTGTTAAATAGGAGAATAGGAGACAGACCTGCCCCTCCCTTTGATAAAAAAGGATGCAGTAGGCCCGGAGGGTGTACCAAGATGGCGGCCACGTGTTGTAGGCCGCGGCTCTCCCCCCCTCCCCCCACTCACCGACTCCTCTGATGTTGTTATCCCTGGATAGGTGGGGAGTTAGCTGTGCCGTCAGATGGGTACCCTGGGAGCCGCTGGAGCATGGAAGGCCCGATCGCTGGAGGAACCTCGGACTAGGCCGCAAAGCCGGGGCCTCAATTAGTGGGTCCGACCGGCCGAATGTGGAAATATGCCCCAATTCACGAAATAACTGGTTCAGTAGGTCGTGAGCAGTGGTGGCCGAGCCTGCAGAGACTCAAAATCAGAAGGATGGCAGAGGATGGCAAAGGATTAGCATGAGGATGAATGGAGCTCTGTGTCTATGCGTCCTTCTTCTCTCACATCCCGGACACGCCCCCCACCAACAGACACTTAGTTCCACACGGACCGCTATCAATATATCAGGATGAATTATGTGTGCTAGGTGTGTAATCTCTTAAGCCATATTCGCATAATCCTGTGGTATTATGTATATACCACATCCCGTTAGTATAGTGCTACGTACTGGTATTAGTGGCTGGAAGGGCACAGACACCAAATTAGCGATATATTCCAAATCGGGTAAGAACATAGTGTAAATACAACTACGAATGACTTAAAACAAATGCGATAAAACGAATATTAAATGTTTGTAAAAGGCCATATAATAAAAAATGGCCGACATACCCTTTCCTGTGAAGAACTATATATTGACAGCTCTGAGGACCAATCCGGTTACCCTGATGAAGTCACATGACCGTGACGTAACACGTAGGACGTGGCCGGAGCTGACCTGATACCGGAAGTCGAGTGAGAGGCGGAAACGCCGCTGTTTTATGCATACTATTGTTTTATTGTAAGCAGCCACTTTTTAGTATTTAATAAATTGTTGAATCTAAGCTGCTACACTATGGGAGTATGTGTCTGTGTTCTTATGCATGAGGAGAAATTTCCTTCTACATATACTGTCCGTATATGACGGTGACCTGGCAGGAGTGGAAGGAGGAGATTGGAGGACGTGGATTAACAGGACCAGTTCCTGGTGCTGTAGGATTTTCAGTATAAGGTGTATTGTACACCTAATGAAGGTACGAGTTCTGAGAGCACGGGTGTGGATAATACTGGCACAGGAGCCCATCTGGAAACGCACAGTGTTGCTGGCCAGACTGACTCCTACAACACTAGTTTATGCACGTGTGTGGATGCACTATCTACAAGTTCATTTGACACATCTCATCACTTGCTAGCTGCGATTGGAACTGTGGTTTATAATAGAATTGCCTAGCACTGCGTGAAGTCACTAGAGCACTTTTGTTGCATCACAGCACCATCTGGTGCTTATAAGTTGAACTTTATCCTTACACAAGATTTTTTTGCTTTTTGGATTTTCAATTTCACCACTGTATGTCTGACTGGAAGTTAGGGTACGGATAGATCTGCAATTTCTATCAGGACTTTGATATTGGGGCGAACATGTCGGACATTTTTGACACTTTTTTGGGACCAATGACATTTATACAGCGATCAGAAATTTAAATATCCACTGATTACTGTGTAAATATCATTGGCAGTGAAGGGGTTAACATGCAGGGGGAGATCTAGAAGTTAACTGTGTTCCCTAGGCGTGTTCTGACTGTGAAGGGGCTGGACTGTCAGGGGCATAAGAGATCTAACTGATCCCAGTGACAGGGTGCAGTAGATCTTTTGAATTCATACTGACAGAGCAGGGAACCACCGTGTTTACATCGGCGGTTCCCCATTCTTTCCCCCTGGCAGCTCATCGCGGCTCGCCGGCGGACATCGGGTGCACCCAAACCGCGGGCACACTCCTCCAGAGTGCGGCAGGCACAAGAGCACGCTGCCGCTGGCGCGCTCTCGCCCCCTAGCTGTGCACCCGTGAATCGCAGCCCATTTATGGCGATTCGCGAGACAGCGCCACACTGTCGCCGTAAATAGGCAGTGCAGGATCGGGAACCGGTTAAGTAGCGCAATGCTAACTCACTTCCAGTCTCAAAAGGGTAAGTATACTTTGTCTGAGGTGTACTTAACTATAAATTACAATAATTTCTCGAATGGCTTCAAGTCGGCATCCCTAGGAGGACCATAATCCAGTACAGTAGATTGGATGAGCATTGTACACAGCAGTGGTCTCCAAACTGTGACCCTTTGCTTGCTTTTATCCAGCCCTTGGGGCACCTTTCTCCCATTGATATAAGACACTATTCCTCTCACTGAGACCAATAATGGGGCACTAGTCCTAAAACTGACACCAACAACGAGGCACTATTCCTCCCAACTGACACCATCGAAGGGGCACTATTAACCCTACTAATACCAAGGAAGCATTGTTTACTCCCACTGACACCACCACAATTTTTACTCCCAATGGTCAGAGTCCGGTCCCCTTAAAGACTGAAGGACGGTAAACTGGCCCTGTATTTAGAAAGTTTGGAGACCCTTGGTACAGAGCACAATATGAACAGGTCCCTATTATTAAATCACTACATTTCAAAATTTCTGGACCTTCCCATTACCTTTTTCTGGAGGCGATCGAATCAGAATGCAGTGGAGACTACAGAAAGAGAAAAAAGTGTAATACTTTGCAAGTGGTCTAATCTGTCAAACCCGCTATTAAAAGTCCAAGTTAGGCCCCACCCATTCCACCTTCTGACCTCCCTTATAGGTTACCAAGTCTGCCTATCACATTAAAACACCAACAGGAAGGCTTGGGAAGGAGTGGGGCCAAATTAAACTGTTACTGGAAGTGTTAAAAATTCCAATGCAGCTCACAACAGATTGCTCTGACAAGCTTTTCACAGCCCATAACCTTTGGTTTTGTTTCCTATGCTTTGCTTCAATTGCTTAGGATTATGACCAGTTTACTGTTGGAGTGTTCCATCCTAAGTCAGATGACTTGTGCACTTCATTCTGCCCTTTGGTTATGTACCAGGATTCATAAAAGCTCTTCATTATACTGCCTCTCAACACACCAATCCTTACCTTCACCTGAGGCTGCCGCAAACACAAGGGGTCGCACCGGGGACCAGCGGATGCTAAAGAGGTATTTCTGGGACAACTGCAGAGAGCTGAGAGGCTTGGACTGCAGCATGGAGTATAGGTGAGCATGTCCATCTGTGGCCGCACTCAGGAAAAGGTTTCTACAATGACAAACGGCATTCACTGTTTACACAAGGTGGGCCACAATGGTGATCACTGCTTAGCTGGCGATAGGCAATAGAGTTATCAAAAATGTAATAAAAAATTGTAAAATGATATGAACTACAATGTACGGTCTTTTTATAATGTGAGTTTTATCGAATTTGCAGTGAGAAAAACATAGGCTGCCATGGTTAATATCCTTAAAGTGTATCCAATGCTAGAACTTTCTTCTTTACTTTTAATTAGAATAGCAAAATAAACTGGGTTAGAACCCCTGCCAGGTTGAAATTCCCATCTGTGTCCCTGCTGGAGAGACTGACCCTTTATTCATCCAGCTGTCACCAAAACAAAATAGAGAGAAATTCATCAAACGGGGACATTTTTTCAGTTAACAGTTGTCTAAGGCCTTGTTCCTACCTATGTATTTTTTAGTGAGTTTGCAGTTTTGCAGAAACACCCATGTAACATGGTTTCCTATGGGTCACGTTCACATCTGTGCATTTTATGGAAAAGGCCAGGGTCCAGCAGGTTGTGTTTTTGGTTCCATAGACTTCACTGGATCAAAAACATGGAATGAAAAACGCAAAATGCAACTTCAATATGAATCAACTGCATAAGTAGGGATTTACCTATTTTTGGAGAGATTTCTTCTCACTTCCTGTTCTGTCCACAGGACAGGAAGTGAAGAGAGATCTCCCAAATGGGACACAGATGGCAAACAAAAATTACCTACATTTCCAAAATAAATAATAAAGTTTTTGAAAACAGGGAAAAGCAATATTTCTGATTTCTCAATTATGTACCATCATGCCAGCTGGTATATAAGAGGAAGACTGATCCAAGTCAAAAGTTTCATTTTTTTTTTTTAACAAAAGTCCCTTTTCAGTTGTCCATTTTACTGCATTAAAAAGTAGAAGTCCCATTTATTATATAGAGAAAATATGCAGCGCAAAAAGTCCAAAACCTATAAAACTGCATGCAATCAAAGTCAATCCAAGATGGACCACAAGTCCCAGAAGACCAAATCAAAAAGAAAAGTCCATGTGTTAGCAGAGGAAATCCGGATAAGGGCCACTCAGTGATATACCCCCCACCTTAAAATCACTTGCTTCGCTCACCTCTCAGTGTGGACCCCTGACCTAACAGGTGGTCTATAGCGCATGTCCCCCCTTTAGAGAAAATAATCTCCAAAGCACTTTTTCACAGGACTCCAACGTTTCCAGAGCGGCTCCACTGAGTATAAGGAACAGAAGAACAGATCTAAGTGCTCACTGATTGCTAATCAACTCATTATTTATTAGAATAATACTCACATTTAAAAAGAAGTAAAAGTACGTTCATATGACCATTGTGAACATCCAACTTCGAGGATGAAGTTCTAATGAACGTAACGCGTACGGGGGGAGGAGCTACGCTCGGACGTCACCCGCTGCTATACTGACCAATTGAGATGTTCACAATGGTCATATGAACGTGCTTTTACTTCTTTTTAAATGTGAGTATTATTCTAATAAATAGTGTGTTGATTAGCAATCAGTGAGCATTTAGATCTGTTCTTCTGTTCCTTATACTCGGTGGAGCCACTCTGGAAATGTTGGAGTCCTGTGAAAAAGTGCTTTGGAGATTATTTTCCCTAAAGGGGGGACATGCGCTATAGACCACCTGTTAGGTCAGGGGTCCACACTTAGAGGTGAGCGAAGCAAGTGATTTTAAGGTGGAGGGTATATCACTGAGTGGCCCTTATCCGGATTTCCTCTGTTAACACATGGACTTCTCTTTTTGATTTGGTCTTCTGGGACTTGTGGTCCATCTTGGTTTGACTTTGATTGCATGCAGTTTTATATGTTTTGGACTGTTTGCGCTGCACATTTTCTCCATATGCTTACTCGATTTTGTGAAGCTATTTAGTGCTAGCTGCATTTGCAGTTAGGATTTTATTATATTTGCGCTGATTGTATTTCTTTTGTTACCCATTTGTTATATAGTTAGTACTAGGGATGCACCGATGCCGATACCAGGCATTTGAGCAAGTATCGGTACTCACCCAAATGCTCCCGATACCGATACTTCCGGGTTGATGGACATCCTCGTTGGTTGCCTGCACAGTACTGTCTCCAAAGTGGAGCACTTCCGTCCGCTCCTGGCATTTCCCCTGGCCGGCAGTGACGAGCCCTGATGGCAGCTGTCATTTTCAGGTGCGCCATCTGCTGCCGTCTCTGTCCATCGATTCAGCATCCATTTGGCTCACCGCCCGCCCCCAGGAGCTCCAGGGTTAGGGGCACCCATTTATTCCACCAGACTCAGCAGGGTCAACTACGGAACCCGTGAGTCACAGTGCCTCACTGGCACACTACCATCTCCCTGTATGGGATTGTGATTGATTTACCTAATGCCATCAGTCTGTTCAGTTTTCCAATAAATGATTGCTGCTTTGAACTTCTAATCTGTTTCTACCTACTAACTAGAACAGCGCTCCCTCTGCTGAATTTTGTGAGTTCTAAACTGCCCACTAGATGGCGCTTCCATACACACACGGAAATGGCATGTGATTCTTTGCAGTGCGATTTGCGCCAATTTTTTTGTATTGAGGCAAATCGCACCGCAAAGTATCAGTACTCGGTATCGGCGAGTACTTTATAGAAAGTATCGGTACTTGTACTGGCCGATTAAAAAAAAGTATCGGTGCAACCCTAGCTAGTACAAATCTATCTGTTGCAGCTCAACATGCTTCTTTTAGAAAATGAGACAACAAGCATTTTTGTACCTACTAAAATGGAAATATACACAAGCAGTCTTTTCTAAATACACATTTCATACCTGATAAAGGATTCCCAGAGACCTATAGGTTCTACAATGAGACAGTACCGCTTATAGGCTTTAAAAAAAAGACAATGTAACATTTTGAGCCTGGTACACACCTGTGGAAAGGTGAGTAGTCCACGCTGTACACAGGACCTCCATGCGGGGAGAAGGTGAACTGAGCAGGAGCTTTAAGAGGAACGGAGGAAGCCAAGTTTGTAAGGGCCACTGTCTGTGCTGTGGAAGAACACTTCAAAAGGTAGCCTCCTTCACAGCCAACAATGAAGAGGCTGGGGTCAAATTGTGAAGAGGACAGACACGTCACACCCACCGCAGTGTCACCTCGGCCATGCTGTCAAGAAACAACAGTGTCACAAAAGAATATGGCAGTCCAATTACATGCTTCACAACCTGCTTTTTAGAGTAGGGTAGACAGAGAGAGGCTACCTTATCAGACTTTTAACCAACTGAATGGAAGCCATGTTTTAGTTTTTCTACAAACATCAGTGTAGTGTGATGTCACTGTTTAGATGTTCTTTGCCATGAACAGCAGAAAAACATTTTTAATAACTTTGCATGTGACTTCATTTCTTTGTTTGCATAATATGGGAAGCACAGTGGCTAAGTGGTTAACACATCTGCCTAGCAGCACTAGGGTTACGGTTTTGAATCCCAACGACACAATCTGCCTGAGGTTTGCATGTTCTCCCTGTGCCTGTGTGGGTTTCCTCCGGGTACTCCAGTTTCCTCCCACACTCCAAAGACATGCTACAAGGTCAACTGGCTCCGGTCTAAACTAGCCATAGTATGTGTATGTATGAAAGTGATTAAGGAACCTTAGATTGTAAGCTACTTGAGGGCAGAGGCTGATGTAAATGTAGAATATATATGTAATATATATAAGTATTTGTAATAAATAAAAAGATTTGTGTGCGGGTTTGGGAAGATTGTGCGATGAGAAAACAATAGAATAGCAGTAGCTAGAAGACACAAAGCTGGGCAGGAGCACACAACATTCCAAGGTGGCAAAAAATGGAGCAGATCAGCGAGAATCCTCTGTTGAGTTACCGTACCCCCCAAAATATATATATATATATACACACACACACACACTATATTACCAAAAGTATTGCAACGCCTGCAAGTTCCATAAAGACATGGTTGAGTGACTTTGGGGTGGAGGAACTTGGTTGACTGGCCTGCACAGAGTCCTGACCTCAACCCGAAAGAACACCTTTGGGATGAATTAGAGAGGGGAATGCGAGCCAGCCCTTCTCGTCCAACATCAGTGCCTGACCTCACAAGTGCGCTTCTGGAAGAATGGTAAAACATTCCCATAGACACACTCCTAAACCTTGTGGACAGCCTTCCCAGAAGATATTGAACCCTACGGAATAAGGCTGGGATGCCATTAAAGTTTATGTGCATGTAAAGGCAGGTGTCCCAATACTTTTAATAATATAGTGTACATATTATATATATATATATATATGTATGTGTATATATGTGAGTACACCCCTCACATTTTTATAAATATTTTATTCTATCTTTTCATGTGACAACACTGAAGAAATTACACTTTGCTACAATGTAAAGTAGTGAGTGTACAGCTTGTATAACAGTGTAAATTTGCTGCTCGCTCAAAATAACTCAACACACAGCCATTAATGTCCAAACGGCTGGCAACAAAAGTGAGTACACCCTCCAGTGAAAATGTCCAAATTGGGCCCAATTAGCCATTTTCCCTCCCCGATGTCATGTGACTCGTTAGGGTTACAAGGTCTCAGGTTTGAATGGGGAGCAGGTGTGTTAAATTTGGTGTTTTCGCTCTCACTCTCTCATACTGGTCACTGGAAGTTCAACATGGCACCTCATGGCAAAGAACTCTCTGAGGATCTGAAAAAAAGAATTGTTGCTCTACATAAAGATGACATAGGATATAAGATGATTGCCAAGACCCTGAAACGGAGCTGCAGCATGGCGGCCAAGACCATACAGCAGTTTAACAGGACAGGTTCCACTCAGAAAAGGCCTCGCCATGATCGACCAAAGAAGTTGAGTGCACATGCTCAGCGTCATATCCAGAGGTTGTCTTTGGGAGAAAGATGTATGAGTGCTGCCAGCATTGCTGCAGGGGTTGAAGGGGTCAGCCTGTCAGTGCTTAGACCATACGCCGCACACTACATCAACTTGGTCTGCATGGCTGTCGTCACAGGAGGAAGGCTCTTCTAAAGATGATGCACAAGAAAGCCCGCAGTTTGCTGAAGACAAGCAGACTAAGGACATGGATTACTGGAACCATGTTCTGTGGTCTGATGAGACCAAGACAAACTTATTTGGTTCAGATAGTGTCAAGCATGTGTGGCGCCAACCAGGTGAGGAGTACAAAGACAAGTGTGTCTTGCCTACAGTCAAGCATGGTGGAGGGAGTGTCATGGTCTGGGGGCTGCATGAGCGTTGCTGGCACTGGAGAGCTACAGTTCATTGAGGGAACCATGAATGCCAACATGTACTGTGACATACTGAAGCAGAGCATGATCCCCTCCCTTCGGAGACTGGGCCGCAGGACAGTATTCCAACATGATAACTACCACAAACACACCTCTAAGACGACCACTGCCTTGCTAAAGATGCTGAGGGTAAAGGTGATGGACTGGCCAAGCATGTCTCCAGACCTAAACCCTATTGAGCACCTGGGGGGCATCCTCAAATGGAAGGTGGAGGAGCGCAAGGTCTCTAACATCCACCAGCTCCGTGATGTCGTCATGGAGGAGTGGTCGAGGACTTCAGTGGCAACCTGTGAAGCTCTGGTGAACTCCATGCCAAACAGGCTTAAGGCAGTGCTGTAAAATAATGGTGGCCACATAAAATATTGACACTTTGGGCCCAATTTGGACATTTTTACTTAGGGGTGTACTCATTTTTGTTGCCAGCAGTTTAGAAATCAATGGCTGTGTGTTGAGTTATTTTGAGGGGACAGCAAATTTACACTGTTATACAAGCTGTACACTCACTACTGTACATTGTAGCAAAGTGTAATTTCTTAAGTGTTGTCACATGAAAAGATAGAATAAAATATTTACAAAAATGTGAGGGGTGTACTCACTTTTGTGAGATACTGTATGTCCCACTTTTCTTTTATAATTGCACTCAGCCTTCTTATGAACAGTTCAACACCTACACCATGCTGTGAAATTCTGGATTCCATCACAATCCAGCTGCATTAGCCAGTGCTATGCCATTAACATTTGCAGGATTTTTTTGACACCCAAAAAAGACATATGGAACCCAGAAATGCATAGAACAGGGTCAATGAGGCAAGTCTCATTAGCACATTATACATTAGCACATTTATACCCCATCCCCACCACTGCTATTTAAACCAGGGCCACCTTTAATATTGTTTATATTGTTTGGATCCTGGGCAAACAATTTGTTGCCCCCTCTCAACCTCCAGAACACCCCCCCCCCCCCCACACACACACACACACACACACAACATCTCTGTACACCCAGCACAACTTCGTACCTCTAGAAGACTTCCGTAGCCCTTAGCACACCTCTGCACCCCAGCCCACTTCCATATCCACCAGCATATCTTTGTACACTCTTGCACATCTCTGCAACCTCCCAACATCCTCTGTATGTCCCAACACACCTTCTTACCCCCAGAAATTCCCTGCACCACATCATCTATGTACTCCCCTGTACATCTCTGCACCTCCCCCTGTACCCCTCCATACATCTCTGTACCTCTCTGTACCTCCAGAACACCTCTGTATTACCTGCAAGTCTCCATTCCCCCAGTATGCCTCTGCACTCCCCAAGTACATCTATGTACTCCCCCAACATATCTCTGCACCCCAAACACACCTGCGTACCCCCTACCCCATGGCCACATACTGTTCCATTCCATTTCTCAGGCTACTGTGACTTCTCTGGTGGCGGTGGGAGTACACAGAGGGTGGAGCACACACAGAACCTTGTGTAGCTGGGTCACTAATGTTGATGAAATTGATAGGCAGCTACACTGCCCCGAACCGCTCTGTCTTCACCTCCGGCAGCTTAGCCCATAAAATCATCAACGCTATCGACCCTAATGCAGAATTTACTCCTGCCATCAGAGATGTATCAGAGCTGCCGGCCGAAGGTGCAGAGGAAGGGTCTGGGAAATGCAGCTGCCCATCAGATCAAAATGTGCAGCAACAATAGTAAGCCAAATGCTGCGATTCTGGCACAAAGCTATCACGGGACAATGAACGCAAAAATGGGCATGCATGCTATTTGCAGGCAGCGCTGGCTCAAGGGGCAGCTGCTTTGGGCCCACAACAACGATCTGACCCTGGGCAGCTGCCCCTTTTGATACATATTAAAGACGGCCCTGATTAAAATGTAATAGGTGCCTTCAAGTTTCCAAGTTATGGGGATGTAAATCAGTGGTACTTCATCGGCATAGAGACCTTGTTAATCTTTGTGTTGCTGGGTATTTGCTGTGTAATAAGAGCAAATCCATCAGTGAGGACAAGCTGTCCATCCTTTTCCATCTGCCACACAAGGATCTTCCCATCTGTAGAAACGCTCAGCAATTGCAGCCGGTGACCTTGTGGCTGATCCTGCAGCCAACTCACCTACCAGGAAACAAGAACATATCAGAACTTGATTAGATGAGCCTGCCTAGAGGATTTCTGAGGCCAGCTATTGTTAGTGAAAAGCAGAGACTAGCTGGCATTCTTCTAGTGCTGTGCTTAAAATGAAAGCAGGCATTTGGTAGTAGTATTCTTGATATTGGCCGATTACTGGGAAGCAAGACCTAAGCATAACATGGATTACCTGGTACACAGCATCTGTATGGCTGTCTATGGAGAGCCCAGTCCTTCCAATCAATGGGTCATCTGCCCTACTGGTATCCCACACCAGAACTTCTCCATTATAAAGGCCACCTGGTGAGAAGAACAGGTTAAGCTCACATGGGGGAATTAAAGCTGAACTTCAGGAAAACAGCTAAATACACATCAATTTTTTCCCCTTATCTTTTCTCTTTTCACTAATGGAGTCGATATAGGGGATGAGCACAAGGGGAGAGAGGAATGAAAGAGGAGAGAGGGGATAGATGGAGGGCCCGACCCAGGAGGTTAAAAAAAATATATATTTTTTTCTTCTCTCCTTTCCCTTTCCTTGTTGCATGTTGAAGGGAAGTGTTGCTGGTATGGGCTTGGGGATGTAAGGTATTAATATGTAATGATGTGATTGGGGTTTTGATGGTTTTGATATATATGTATGTAGCTATAGAAGAATTTAAAATGAGAAATTTGTAAAACGTGTTTGCTTTTTGTTATGGAAAATTTAATAAAGATTATTAATATATTTAAAAAATACACATAATTAATCATAAACAATGTGGGCGTAGATGTGGCGATGCAGAATGACCTTGGTCTTTAGTTATTCTGAATGACTGATGGCCAGTCATTCTGCACCTGCACTGTTGCAGCTGTCTATATGTTGTTGATGTTTATATCTCCCCCTCCCAGCCCAGAATTAGTAAGTTATAGGCAGTGATGGCAATGCAGAACGACCTTGTCTTTCACTCCTTAAGAAAGACTGAAGCTCATAGTCATTCTGTGACGCTGGCAATACACTGTTGATGATTACATTTCCTACCTGATCCTGAATAAGTCATCCACTAAGCAGCGGCAGGCGCAGAATCATAGGCGTGCGACCCTAATCCCCCCAACCTTGTTAGTGTAGCTGCACGCCAGCTGGGCTGCTGTGAAATGCATCCAAGAGAGCGGGTATGCTGCCTGTAAAACAATTTCACATGGAGTAGATCGTGACCCTTGCCAGAGCCGCTTAGTGTGTAAAACTTCCATGTATTGTAACTGCTAGCAGGGAGAGAGATCACCTGTCAAAAATCAGGGGTGACGTCGGGGGTGGGCGGGACCAAACAAGCTATCAAGCACCAGCCAAAGGGATGGGGTCTGGACAGGCGCTATGTGTATGTAGCTCCGCCCCCCTCTTAAGCAGCCCAGTCATTGGCTGGTGCTTGGTAGCGTGTTTGGTCCCGCCCACCCCCGACATCACCGCTGATTTTTGACAGGTGTTCTCTCTCCCTGCTAGCAGTTACAATACACAAAAGTTTTACACACTTAGCGGCTCACGATCTGTCAGAGCCATTCAATGCCAATCAGTGCCACCTGTCAGTGCCTATCAGTGCCAATCAGTGCCACCTGTCGGTGCCAATCAGTGCCACCTGTCAGTGCCAATCAGTGCCACCTGTCAGTGCCAATCAGTGCCACCTGTTAGTGCCCATCAGTGCTGCCTATGTGTGCCAATCAATGCGATCTATCAATGCCAATCAGTGCCCATCAATGCTGCCCATCAGTGTAAACCAGTTCTACCAATCAGTGCCCATTAGTGCTGCCAATCAGTGCCCATCAGTGCTGCCTATCACTGCCAATCAATTCCCTTCAGTGCTGCCTATCAGTAGCACCTATCAGCAGTTACAATACACAAAAGTTTTACACACTTAGCGGCTCACGATCTACTAAATGTGAAACTCCCCTTCACCTCTGTCAGTGCCCACCAGTGCCGCCTATCAGTGCTAATCAGTGTCACCTGTTAGTGCCTGTCAGAGCCATTCAATGCCAATCAGTGCCACCTGTCAGTGCCTATCAGTGCCACCTGTCAGTGCCTATCAGTGCCAATCAGTGCCACCTGTCGGTGCCAATCAGTGCCACCTGTCGGTGCCAATCAGTGCCACCTGTTAGTGCCCATCAGTGCTGCCTATGTGTGCCAATCAATGCGATCTATCAATGCCAATCAGTGCCCATCAATGCTGCCCATCAGTGTAAACCAGTTCTACCAATCAGTGCCCATTAGTGCTGCCAATCAGTGCCCATCAGTGCTGCCTATCACTGCCAATCAATTCCCTTCAGTGCTGCCTATCAGTAGCACCTATCAGCAGTTACAATACACAAAAGTTTTACACACTTAGCGGCTCACGATCTACTAAATGTGAAACTCCCCTTCACCTCTGTCAGTGCCCACCAGTGCCGCCTATCAGTGCTAATCAGTGTCACCTGTTAGTGCCTGTCAGAGCCATTCAATGCCAATCAGTGCCACCTGTCAGTGCCTATCAGTGCCACCTGTCAGTGCCTATCAGTGCCAATCAGTGCCACCTGTCGGTGCCAATCAGTGCCACCTGTCGGTGCCAATCAGTGCCACCTGTTAGTGCCCATCAGTGCTGCCTATGTGTGCCAATCAATGCGATCTATCAATGCCAATCAGTGCCCATCAATGCTGCCCATCAGTGTAAACCAGTTCTACCAATCAGTGCCCATTAGTGCTCCCAATCAGTGCCCATCAGTGCTGCCTATCACTGCCAATCAATTCCCTTCAGTGCTGCCTATCAGTAGCACCTATCAGTGCCCATCAGCACTGCCAATGAGTGCCAATCAGTGCTACCAATCTGTGTCCATCAGTGCCGTCTATCAGTGACCATCAGTGCTGCCAACCAGTATCAATCAGTGCTGCCAATCAGTGCCCATCAGTGCTGCCCATCACTGCCACCTGTCAGTGCCAATCAGTGGCCATCAGTGCCAACCAACGCCACCTATCAGTGCCAATCAGTGCCCATCAATGCTGCCGATCAGTGCCAACTATCAGTGCCCATCAGTGTTGCCTGCCAGTGTCATCTATCAGTGCCAATCAGTGCCCATCAGTGCTGTCTACCAGTGCCAATCAGTGCCCATCAGTGCTGCCAATCAGTGCTGCCTATCAATGCCCATCAGTGCCACCTATCAGTGCTGTCAATTAGTGCCACTAAATGCTGACAATCAGTGCTGCCTATCAGTGCCATTAGTTTTACCAATCAGTGCCACCTATCAGTGACAATCAGGACCCATCAGAACTGCCCATCAATGCATCCAATCAGTGCTGCCAATCAGTGTCACCTATCAGTGCCAATCAGTGCCTATCAGTGCTGCCTACCACAGGCTATCAGTGTTGTCAATCAGTGGTGCCTATCAGTGCCCATCAGTGCTGTCAATCAGTGACCATCAGTGGCTCCTATTAGTGCTGCCTATCAGTGCTGTCAATCAGTGCTCTCAATTAGTGCCCATCAATGCTGCCTATCAGTGACCCAGTTCTTATATGGATGTCTTGCCTGATAACTTGGCACTGGGTTACAGTGCCACATATGTGAGTGCATTTTAAAGCTTTTAATAAATTAGTTTTTAGCATAGTACTATAGAGAGTACTATATTTTTTCTGATATCTTTTTGGGGATATCGATCTTGATGGTCCGGGGAGAGTTTATTTCCATGAATCCAATATACATGATTGCTGAAGGATATCTTTGGAAATTGCCTACACTCCTGCGGAGGTTTTTTGTCTTTTCCTGAATAAAGGCAGAGGCGGATATGATCCTTTTAGTGAGGATCTAATAAGGAAGGTGAGCGGCTTGAGTCACTGGTGGTGGATTGTGAGCACCTTTGCACCTGTAGGAGTCGTTTATGCACATCTTCTGCACTTTATATGGACTCTAAATGTACTAGATGAATTGCTTCTTCTGAGCGCTGCACATTTTTACTATATTGTTCTGTCTGAGGGATTTTTTTGTATTAGCCCTATGAGTCCAGCTGCTGATACATTATATATTTGAGCTGATTGATCTCTTTACAAAAAAAAAACGGAAAATTGTATACTCACCTTTCCGTAATTTTCCTTTCCTGGTGCATCTTCATGGCAGCATACACATGGGTTGTGGCTCCGCCCCCACAACATGATAGGAAACATTTCTCTAGTTAGTCGAGTTTATATATTACATAGTCGTCGACCTGAGTATCCCGATTATGTTTTTTTAGGGAGTCTGTCTTGTTATATCATTTTTACACGTCGCGAGTCTTCTTCGTTAAGTAGATCATGTAAATCTCAGGTATATTTCACGTCTTCTACACGTATTTGCTGAGGATGTCCACGTTTCCACGAGTGTTAGGTGGTGGTCACTGAGTTCGGCGAGTGGAAGGAATAATCTAGGAGTGATTTTCCTAGTATAGGCGGAGACGGAAATAAGTCCTTTTCTGTTTTTTGGAGGCGTCCTCACATC
>BLSH010344788.1:3711-23437 GCA_018402905.1 Glandirana rugosa | reverse complement strand
CAGGGGGGGATCGGGAGGGCACAATGCAGGGGGTATTGGGAGGGCACAATGCAGGGGGGATCGGGAGGGCACAATGCAGGGGGGATTGGGAGGGAACATTACAGTTTATGGGATTCTGCCCAGGACAACCATCTCAGGTCAGTTTAAAAAGGGGGGGATCAGGAGGGCACAATACAGGGGGGGATCAGGAGGGCACAATACAGGGGGGGGGGGGTCGGGAGGGCACAATACAGGGGGGGGGTCGGGAGGGCACAATGCAGGGGGGGATCGGAAGGGCAGTTTAGTAAAAAGCGTGACTGTCCTGGAAACTCCAGGACAGCTGGCAAGTATCATGCAATGCAAGATTATCATGGGGCCCCCATGCATTAAGACAACCCTGCTGGGAAGAGGGGGGGGGTAGGGTGTACATGATATTGAATTGTTAATTTATTTGATATATTCTGAAGCAAACAGAGTTGGCATTTGGACAGCACAAAGTCCAGGGGGTCAGGAGAACTGTGAACTATAGAAGCCGTAGGGAGCGATGGGCACTCACAGACTCGCAGTGGCTCTCCTGAGATTTCCTCCACACAGAATGCACAGCCGCCCCCTCCACATTCTCATCTACAAACTGCATGGTTCAGCAACACAGGAACCTGGCTGAACCCGTGCAGGCCCGCATCCACGGTTCCCACGGCAACCAGGAGCTCTCCCAGTCGGCGCTCGCCTGACGTCACCGATGCGACTCGTCAGTCACGCGTTGTTTCTGCTGCTGGTTCTCCTTTCTTTTCTCTTTCCAGTCGGTAAAAATGCATCTCTAAAGCCGAGAGGAATAGCGTGACACAAAAGTAAAGCTAGTTTGATCCTCTGCAGAGCTGGTAGGGCAGAGACGTAGAATGTCACCTCTGTTGACGGCCCCGGCGCCATTTTTGAAAAGGGAAGCGGCCCTAGTTTCTCGAAATAGTTGAATATTTTGGACTTCTGAATAGCGATAGGGTTCAGAAGCGGAGGCTATTTGCAGCTGGCTTATGAAAAGCATATAAAAAGCACAATTGCAACTCCGGACGCTGGATGTGGATTACCAGAAATAAACATGGCGCCACAAAGAGAGTGATGGCTTTTATCATGTGACCTTGAAGAGTCCATGAGTAGCTGAGAGTGGGATTTCTTTTGTTTGTATATTCAGCTCTAGTTATGTTTCTTTCAGCTTTTGGAGTAGAAAATAGTCACCAATAGGAAGAAATTGGTGAACACTATCTAGTTTTTGCTATGGATGCAATCAGTGGAAATGTGAATGTTGGCCAAGTACATTGAATGCTTTTGCAATCAGAAGGTAGCTGAACATGATAGAAAACTGCGAATGGATAAAGGCAGCCCACCATCAGGGTTAGAGACCTAGTCACCACGTGTGACAAGCTCTAAATCCACGGATCCAGTCAATAAAATAATGAATGTACAGTAGCACTTATTTATTTGTCAATTTATTCAACGTAGTGAGTTATCCACAATGGTAATCTGGCAGAGAATAAACATCTGCTAGAGTGTGTGATCATATGATTTCCAGGCCGCCCGCTGCCACTTCTTCCCTGGGCCTCTATGTTATCACTAGAGATGAGCCTGGGCATCCTTGGAAACCCATCTCTATCCCAAACACCAGTTTTTTGTACTCCAATAAGCTCATATGAGCTTTGGGGTGGGGAATGACCCATCTCAATGCTCACCAAATTACAAAAAAAGTGGGAATTTAGGTTATGTCTTATTTATCTGGGGCGTGTGTACCCCAAGTGAGAGCAGTGGTTACCTGCACAGGTGTTCTGTGCATCCCCGTGCAGGCAGTTCCTTTGCTGTCAATAGGGATGCAACAGCTGCACAGACAAAGCCTCTGCGGGTGCACAGCCTCAAACTCACCTAGGGTGCCTTAGAAATGAGTTCTGAGGATGTCCAAGCTCATCTCTAGTTACCATTATGTCTGCAGAAACAGATCTGTGGGTGCTGGGCAATGGATGTCTGCCAGCACCCGCCGTTCGTCAGGCAGAGACACAGAACGGAGCTTTGCCTATACAATACAGGGAATAAAATCCATCACTTCCCTTAGTAAAAGCAGCACACAAAGTACACAAAAACACTGGCTAGGAACACACTTAACGCGGAGTTCCACCCAAAAGTGGAACTTCCACTGGTTGGATTCCCCCCCCCCCTCAGGTGTCACATTTGGAACCTTTCGGGGGGGATGGGGAAGAGGACACCTGTCTTTAGACAGGTGTCCTTTTCCACACATCCGGAAGCTCTGGCCAACGGACGCGGCCGCTGACATCAGCAGCCCGGCTCCCTCCTCCCTGCTCACTCTGCTTCTGTCCACCTGGCCAATAGCAGAGCGTGGCAGAGCCTCTCGCATGCGCAGTAAGGTGCCCGGCGTGAAGCTGTACTGCTACACATCCGGGTTCCCTTACCCGCGATGGAGGCGGCTGCACCCGTCCCCCGATCCGAAGATCGGCGGTGGTTGCAGACATCGCTGGACTCCAGGACAGGTAAGTGTCCTATTATTAAAAGTCAGCAGCTACTGTATGTATAGCTGCTGACTTTTATTTTTTTTTTCACCTCGGACCTCCGCTTTAACCCTTTGATCGCTCTAGATGTTTATAGTGGTTGTATACCCTGAAATGTATTTTTTACCTACAGGTAAGCCTATAATAAGGCTTACCTGTAAGTAAAATGAATATCTCCTAAACGCTAAAGTCAGCAGCGCATGCGCTCCGAAGATCTGGCGGAGGCTGCCAGAAAATCGGAGCTCCTTGCCGGAACGGGGAACTCCAGCGCGCAAGCGCAGGATTGACGTCTCGCGGCTTCGGCCACTAACAGCACTGGAACCGCGAATCCGGAAGAAAGAACATGGACATCATGTCTGCTCCCTCAGTGCTGACCGAGTCAGGCATCATGGGCCTCGTTCTAAGGTAAGTATTTCATAATTTGTTAGTATGCGATGCATAATAACACATTATGCTATTGTCTTGCAGGATTTTTTTTTTTTGGTGCGGGTTCACTACTGCTTTAACCCTTTCCCAGCCAATGTCATTAGTACAGTGACGGTGTATCTTTTTGCCACTGATCACTGCATAAGGCTGCTGCATTCACATCTCAGCAACACATATTTAAGATTTTTTTGTAGTAGGTTTTGTCGTGCGACTTTCGACCGTTTTTGCGCGTTTGTATGCAGCGTTTTGGGTGTTTGGCATTTTTATATTAGCCAATAGGGAATACTTTATCTATTGCATCATTTGTTGATGTAGTTCAGCTTTTTTAGCTTTTTTTACAGCCGAAAATCGCGGAAACAAGTGCGACAAAACGCGCAAAAATGCCGGAATCGCAAGTTTCCACTCATTTCTATGGGCTAGAAACGCCGGAATATGCCCGATTCGCGCGTCAAAAATACCCCCGGGACTAGTTTGAGCTTAGGGCATTTGGCTTCAGGCATTTTTGAGTGGAGATGTGAACCATCTCCATAGAGAATCATTGATTTTTTTTCCCTTCAGCGTTTTGTAGCTTCAGGCATATTCAAGGTACAAAACGTTGAGGTGTGAATGGGCCCTTAGTGTCACTGGTTCCCACAAAGTGTCAGAATGTCCACCGCAATATTGCAGTCCTGCTACAATTTACTGATCGCCGCCATTACTAGTATAAAAAAAAAAAAAAAAAAAAAAATTCAGTATGAAACCTATAGTTTGTAGATGCTATAACATTTGCACAAACCAATCAATAGATGCTTATTGGGATTTTTTTTTTTTGACCAAAAATATGTAGCAAAATACATATTGTCCTATATGTATGAAGAAATTTGATTTTAAACATTTTTTTATTGGATATGTTTTATAGCAGAAAATAAAAAAAACATTTTTTTTGCTTTGTTTTTTTAAATTTCAGGTCTTTTTTTTATAGCGCAAAAAAAAAAAACGCAGTGGTGATCAAATACCACCAAAAGAAAGCTCTATTTGTGGGGGAAAAAAGGACATACATTTTATTTGGGTACAGGGTTGCATCACTACGCACTTGTCAGTTAAAATAACGCAGTGCCGTATTGCAAAATATGGTCAAGAATCTTAAAGTAAATCTTTCAGTGGCCAAGTGGTTAAAGATTGTCTTATTAGCACTCTGCTAAAACTTTGTACATTAGTACTGCTTGGACCTTGATGAAGGGGGCACACCCCGAAAGCTTTTCTGAAGAAATTGCTGTAATTTATTTATCCATTTGTGATTCGCTCTATCAATGAATTGTATTGAAGCTGCCTACTTATTGCTAAGTTTAAACTTCAAAATTAAACTAAAATCTGTTTGTTGATTGAAGAGGCAATTGTTACAATATACAGGCAACAAACAGGCGATTGTTATAATATGTGGGTGACAAACGGGCAATTGTTGCAATATGCAGGCAACAAACAGGCAATTGTTATAATATGCGGATGACAAACAGGAAATTGTTACAATATGCAGGCAACAAACAGACAATTGTTATAATATGTGGGTGACAAATGGGCAATTGTTACAATATACAAACAACAAACAGGCAATTGTTATAATATGCAGGTGACAAACGGGCAATTGTTACAATATGCAGGCAACAAGCAAGCAATTGTTACAATATGCGGGCAATAAGCAGGCAATTGTTACAATATGCGGGCAACAAGCAAGCAATTGTTACAATATGCGGGCAATAAGCAGGCAATTATTACAATATGCGGGCAATAAGCAAGCAATTGTTGCAATATGCGGGCAAAAAATGGGCAATTGTTCCAATAGCTAGGCACCAAAAGCAATTGTTACAATATACAAGAAGTTGACAAATAAGAAGTCGTTACAATATGCAGGCAACAAACAGAAAGTGATAAAAAAAATACACAATTAGGCAAAAAAATGCAGTTCTATACAGAAGCCCACCCACCTTGGCTGCAGAAACAGCTGCCCTGGGAAGAACGTATGATGATTTGTCACATGACCCAAAGCCTTGGCATTAGTCTTAATCTCTACCGACAGTGCAATATTGGCAGACTGGGCTGTTTCCTTAGCTGAGATCACATGCCCAAAGGGTTGTTGTTTTATAAAATCATAGTTTTGTTATGGGGCTGTAACATCATATTTATTATATGGCAACATTTAAATCTAAAAAATGTCTATTTAATATTTATATATACTTGGACATGTAGTGATTCATGATATTCTAAGAGAATACTTTGTGCAAAGTCTGAGAAAGTGTAATTAAAATTATTTAATTAATCTTAAAGGGGTTGTTAAGTCTCATGGTTTTTCACCTTAATTCATACTATGCATTAAGGTGAAAAACCTTGTGTGCTTCAGCTGACCCCCCCCCCCCCCTTTTTCTTACCTGAACCCAATCTTTCCTGCGACGAGCACGAGCCCAGTCGCTCCAGCCGATGTCTCGGGTCCTCATTAGAGAGATTGATAGCCATTGGCTCCCGCTGCTGTCAATCAAATCCAGTGACACGGGAGCAGGGGGCGGGTCCAAGTCCTGCTGTCTGTGTCAATGGACGCAGCAGCGGGACTCGTGATGCAGCACCGGTGCCCCAATGGAAAGCAGGTTTCCGTGGGGACACCTGCTGAAGAGGAGGAGCCAGGAGCACCGCCGGGGCACCCCAGAAGAGGAGGATCGGGGGCGCTCTGTGCAAAACCCTTGCACAGAGTAGGTAAGTAAAACATGTTTGTTATTTTTAAAAAAAACACAGCATTTTGTTAAAACCCTGGAATATTGTATTAGAAATGATTTTACTGCATTGTACAATGCTGCTGCAGGTGCAGGTACAAATGTACAGTAAAATAATTTTGGGCATTACTAGAAATGATTTATGCTGCCCACAGGAAACTGTGACCAAAGAAAAAGGTCTGAAGTAATAGAAGCCCATGTATCTTAGGGCAGATTTTATTTGTGATAAAATCGTGTTTAGGGTGAGAAATTTTCTTGCTCACTGCTGACGTTATATTTAAAGTACACTCATAGCTGATATCACCTTACCTTAATTTGGCTGGTAGTATTGCACTAAGATTTTTTTTTTTTTAGATATACCCATGAAAGTGATCAGTTAGATGTTAATATTCAAATCAATATGTATTTTAAAAATTCAATAACAATTATATACTGTATGTTTCTCTTAAAACCATATACTGTATATTTAAGTACAATTATAAATATACTGTATATTATAAATAAAAACATAATTCTAAATATATAGTATATTAAACCTTTTTGGCTAGAGGTACAATTTAACCTCTAAGATATTAATAGATTTACCGCGCTAATGTAAATACATTTTGAAAAATAAATATAATAATGAAATAACTTCACTGGATAAAAATAATGTATGTGAAAATCTTATGTGAAAGGTGCTGCAATTATTGGGAAACCATCCAAAAAGAAAAAAAAAACAGAAAAAAATTGCGCAACCAAAACCACAAATTATGACAAGTGCAAAAATAAATCACCTGGGTCGTTGAAACTCAAGGGACAATTCTATACCGGTGAGTGAATATTAAAATGAAAAACCATTATGTAAATAAATAAGATCTACATAAAGTGACATGTGCATAAAGAAAAAGTAAATAAATAAGGATAATTTAACCTCTCCCCAGCTGAAAATAGCTGTTAGTATAAATAAACTAAAAAAAAATCATATATAAATAATATATATTTATAATTATATGTTTAGTTTATTTAGTATGGATGAATTTATTAGAGTACAGTTTTAATTTAGTTTTATTTGGTACAAATTGCTGTTATTGGTTATTTTTTGTGTCATTATGTCTTGTTCCGTTCATTATTGTGATCTTGTGCTGTCTTTGTTAAATGTAATTGTATCATAATATTTTCCATTTGGGATTAATAAAATTAATTGGAATATTTATATTATATTTATATGTATATGGGTAAAAGAGAAACATACGGTATATCATTAGAAATAAAATGTACATAAAGAATAATGTAATATAAAATTATATACAGTATTTCACAAAAGAGAAGACACCCCTCACATTTTTGTATATATTTTATTCTAACTTTTCATGTGACAACACTGAAGAAATGACACTTTGCTACAATGTAAAGTAGTGAGTGTACAGCTTGTATAACAGTGTAAGTTTGCTGTTCCCTCAAAATAACTCAACACACCTCCATTAATGTCTAAACTGCTGGCAACAAAAGTGAGTACACCCCTAAGTGAAAATGTCCACATTGGGTTCAATATTTTGTGTGGCCACCATTATTTTCCAGCACTGCCTTAACCCTCTTGGGCATGGAGTTCACCAGAGCTTCATAAGTTGCTATTGGAGTCCTTTTCCACTCCTTCATGATGACATCACGGAGCTGGTGGAAGTTAGAGACCTTGCGCTCATCCACCTTCCATTTGAGGATGCCCCACAGATTCTCAATAGGGTTTAGGTCTGGAGACATGCTTGGCCAGTACATCACCTTTACCCTCAGATTCTTTAGCAAAGCAGTGGTCATCTTGGAGGTGTGTTTGGGATCGTTATCATGTTGGAATACTGCCCTGTGGCCCAGTCTCCGAAAGGAGGGGATAATACTTCAGTATGTCACAGTACATGTTGGCATTCATGGCTCACTCAATGATTTGTAGCTCCCCAGTGCCGGCAGCACTCATGCAGTCCCAGACCATGACACTCCCACCACCATGCTTGACTGTAGGCAAGACACACTTGTCTTTGTACTCCTCACCTGGTTACCACCACACGCTTGACACCATCTGAACCAAATAAGTTTATCTTGGTCTCATCAGACCACAGGACATGGTTCCAGTAATCCATGTCATTAGTCTGCTTGTCTTCAGCAAACTGTTTGCGGGCTTTCTTGTGCGTCATCTTTAGAAGAGGCTTCCTTCTGGGATGACAGCCATGCAGACCAATTTGATGCAGTGTGCGGCGTATGGTCTGAGCACTGACAGGCTGACCCCCCCCCCACTCCTTCAACCTCTGCAGCAATGCTGGCAGCACTCATACATCTATTTCCCAAAGGCAACCTATAGATATAACCCTGAGCATGTGCACTCAACTTCTTTGGTCGACCATGGCGAGGAGCTGTTCTGAGTGGAACCTGTCCTGTTATACCGCTGTATGGTCTTGGTCACTGTGCTGCAGCTCAGTTTCAGGGTCCTGGCAATCTTCTTAGAGCCTAGGTCATCTTTATGCAGAGCAACAATTCTTTTTTTCAGGTCCTCAAAAAGAGTTCTTTGCCAAGAGGTGCCATGTTGAACTTCCAGTGATCAGTATGAGAGAGTGAGAGCGATAACACCAAATTTAACACACCTGCTCCCCATTCACACCTGAGACCTTGTAACACTAGCGAGTCCAATGACACTGGGGAGAGAAAAAGGCTAATTGGGCCCAATTTGGACATTTTCACTTAGGGGTGTACTCACTTACTCACTTTTGTGAGATACTGTGTATATATATATATATGTATACTGTATATTTATAATTTTATGTTTATTTATAATTTACATATACAATAACGTAATATAAAATAAAATAATATTTTTTAAAGGGAAAAGGGTTACAACCCCTGTCAGGTTTTTATTGATGTCTGTGTCCCTGGGAAGGTTCACCTTCCCTGTTTGCCGTGGTGACCATTGTCATTAAGGCAGAAAGTGACGGAAACCCAAAATGTTACAAATATCACCAGTACAGAAGGTGAAATCTTCCAATAGGGATTTGGTATTCAAGCAACAAGTTTCTAAGAGGGGATTTGCCAAAAATTTGTAGAGTTTTTTTAAAGTTCCTGTTTTGTCTCTGCCCTCAAAATTAAACTAAATTCCACTATACTTACCTCTGTTGCAGCAATGCTTTAATAATCTCAAGTATTACCACAGTGCATACAGTGTATTCCACATTATATGACAAACCAAAAAATATGTATATGGATATATACAGTAAACGAATTGATCCAACAAAAAATGATAATGATATATTCCAAATTCAAAAGTCATCCATTTCACATCCATCCTCCATTAAAGTGCTCGGTGCTCAATAGTTCATGAAAAATGTGCTCCAGATAAACATGCCATGAAGTGTGGCACACATCCCTCTTGTACCCTTACTCCCCAGAAAAAATGGACCCTCAGCTTTCAGTCCGGTGGTCAAACTCGCTTATATCTAGTGGGGGGGGGGGGTACTGCAGATCTTCTCTTTTCTTTCTATGCCTCAAACTTGCTGCTTCTATATATAGCTCATTCTCATAGTGTAGTATTTAAGGTTTATTAAAATGCAACATATAAAATTACACTTACAGAGTCCCCAACATAATCACGTTTTGCAAAGTATAAAGGCTCTTCCGGGTTTCGCCGCAGCTTGGCGTGCGTTCCATGGGTGGCGGAAGTGATGTAATTGGTTAGGGAACTGAAAATTGTGTCGAACCATTTTGCCCTCCTACTGCGCATCAATCCTAGTTCCCTGATTGCTCTTATACACACAGGGGAGACACCTAGTCTCCATGAAATTGAGATTATTGCCTTTGGCGATAACATCAGTTCCTATAAGGTGTATCAGCTTCACTCCTATGTTATTACCTACCACGTCCTCCACCCAAGTTGTTTCTCAAATAACCAACTATACATATTGCCAGGAATGTTAACCTCCCTGGCGGTATGATTCTGTCTGGAATTTTGTTCCAAAAGCGGTACAATTATTTTGCATGAAAATTTGGCGTTTTATATTGTAGGCCTGTAATTCTTAGGAATAACTCACTTAAATCTGTCCAAACAAGAGTCTAGTAGACATCCCGGGTATGAAAAAGTTTGAAATCAAATGAAATCATAAATTATAATATAATAAATAACTAAAAATAATTATCAAAAATAATAATATAATAGTAATAAAATGCTGATGATAAATTTCCCCAAAAATCAGTATCACTCAATTCTGCAAATGATTCTTATTTACTATCGGTGTTTTCTAGCTGATCAAAAACCACTTTTGACGCAAAGGGACACTTTTTGGTTGCTATGGACATTCTCATGTTTCGAGGCAGAAAGAATGACATTTATTATATAAAAGTGCATGCAGGGCTCTGGGCAAACCACTAGGGACAAAGGGGGTGTGAAATGTTTTCATACAGTAATGTAATCTATAAGATTACAGTGTACTGTATGTGCTGTGTGTGTTTCACTTTTTGAATTTCCCGCCGGTCTCCGTCCCCGTGCGACGCGACGCTCGCAGGGAACGGAGCCCGGCACACAGGAATCATCTGGCCGCGGGGAGACAAGCTGACACCGCGGGAGGACATCGCTGGATCCAGGGGACAAGGTAAGTAACATTGCCTGGATCCAGCGATGCAATCCCGAGTGTGGCTCGGGGTTACCGCTCTTGGTACTGAAATTCCACCCCGAGCCACACTCGGGAATACCGCCAGGGAGGTTAATAGCATTTCAAATACGTATACAGTATATAATAAAATACACGTGGCTCCAAATATACATGTATATATATAAATTTAAAGAGGAGTTCCGCCTGGGGAAAAAAAATTAAAAGTCAGCAGCTACAAATACTGTAGCTGCTGATTTTTAATATCAGGACACTTACCTGTCCAGGGATTTTCGGATCAACTCCCGGGTGCTGCTGCCGCCATTACTGGTAAGGGAAATCAGCAGTCAGTTCCCTACTGCGCCCTGTGCTATCCAACTGGCCTGGCAGCGGAGGAAGGAGGAGGGGGTACCCGTTACACCCCCCCCGAAAGGTGCCAAATGTGGCACGGGAGGAGGGGTGGAAGCAGATAAGCAGAGGTTCCACTTTTGGGTAGAACACCACTTTAAAATACCAAAAATTATATCTTTGGATTCAAAAATCCCCTCGTCAATATCCTTGCTAACTCCAACCTCTTTCCCCAATCTTCCGGGTTCGGCAGCTTCCGCCATCTTGATTGACCATGTCAGGATGTGTTACGAAGAATTCGGGCAGAATGCCTATTCCTATGCACAGGTGCCCACGGGTGCGCGCTCGTGACAGTCTTGGCGCCTAAACAGGCTATTTAAACTGGACAGCACCATGCAGCCAGTGCTGTCTGTTCTACAGAGTTACCTGTGTCCCCAGCATTAAGATTACCTACGTTTCCTGTTCCTGTGACCCCAGACTGTCTCCTGTTTCTGCTTTCTCTTCTGCCTGCACTGACCCCGGCTAGTCTACGTCCACTCTTCTGCCTAATCCTTGTGTACCTCGCTGCCCGCCTGTTGGCGACCCTGCTTGTACCAGACTATTCTCTTGCCTGCTCCTCCTATACCACGCTGCCCGCCTGTTGCCAACCCAGACTGTACCACTACGCAATCACGATCCCTGGAGGAACCCTCCACACTTGCACCAGTGACCCAGCCAAGCCCTCGTGCCTCCCTACACTGTTAACAGAGAAGTCAAGGGAAGGGGCACATGGGGGAGGAAATGTCATGAGCTCAGTTTTAGATAGATTCAGTTTTAGGAAGTGCTGTGACATCCAGGCTGATATGTCTGTTAGTAAGGCAGTGATCTGTGAGGAGACTGATGGGGTAGAGAGATAAATTTGGGTGTCATCGGCATATAAATGATAGCGGAAGCCATGGGAGGTTATCAGCTGACCCAGGGAGGACGTGTAGATCGAGAATAGTAGGGGTCCAAGGACAGAACCTTGGGGGACCCCAACGGTGAGAGGAGTTGGAGAGGAGAAAGTGGAGTTGTAAGTGACACTGAAGGTGCGGTGAGATAGGTAAGATTCGAACCAATGGAGAGCACAGCCATGGAGACCAAGCAAATTGAGTTTTTTGAGGAGGAGGGGGTGATCAACTGTGTCAAAGGCAGTGGAGAGGATCAAGAGCAAGAGTATGGAATAATGACCGTTGGTTTTTGTTAGTAAGTTGTTTGTGAGTTTTAGGAGAGCAGTTTCTGTGGAGTGCTGTGGACGAAATCCAGACTGAAGGGGATCAAGAAGGTTGTTTTCAGTGAGGTGGTCACTCAGTCGGTTATAGACTAAACGTTCAAGGATTTTGGAGGCAAAAGGGAGTAATGAGATGGGTCTTAGGTTGTTAAGATTGGTGGGGTCCAGTGTGGCATTTTTTGATATGGGAGTGACTAGTGCATGTTTAGGGTTGGGGAAGATGCCAGTAGAGAGGGAGAGGTTGAAGATATGAGTTAAAGAGTGTAGGATAGAGTCAGAGGGTGACTGTGGTATTTGAGATGAAATGGGGTCTAGGGGACAGGATGTTAGGTGGGCGTTAGAGAGAACTTTAGGGACTTCCTGTATACTAGCTGGGTTAAATGAAAGTATTGATTGTGCAGGAGAACAAATGTGTGAGATGAGTGAGAAATCTATAGAGTGGAGATCTCGAGATGAATTGTATAAATCTTATTTTTAAAGAGATTACAATACAAACAAATTTTACCAAATGCTTCTAATAACGAAATGAAACTTGCCCGAATTTCAGAAATTCAGACTGAAATTCGAATTAAATTTTACATCGAATTCCAGTCGAATTGTAGCTGTAGACATATTGCTGAAATCAAAGACTGTGTGCGTTATTGGCGTACCATTTAGAAAAAATACTGTTTTAGTTAAGCCAAAGGTGATTTAAAACGTCATTTTAATCATTTGATGAAGATTTTTATTTTGTTTGTTCACTTTGCCACATTCAAATTAAAAAAAAAACAAGTCTAAAGTTTTCAATTTGACTGACTCAAAATTTATGGGAAAAAAATCTGTAAATTCGAAGAAAATTTGATAAATTCCAAATACGAATTCCGAATACGAATCCCGAATACAAATTGAACGAATCAACCAAATTCAATGAAACTAAATAACTAGATTCATGGATCGAAAGAAACAAAACAAATTTTTTCGTCATGCACATGTCTAATATCCACCACCAAGAAACATATATGCGCTTACCAAGAAGCATGGACTCAGAAACCTTACTGTGTTGAGTCATACAGGCTGACAGGGAGATACTGTAAATCTCCACAAGTTGAGTGGCTCAAGGGGTTTCACACTGCCAGGCTGTAGCTGAGATTCCACTTTCTCTGTAATATCATATGGTCCAAATATCCAAAAAACAAAATGTCTCCACATAAAAACCGTAAAACCGTAAGATAGCAAAATTGATTTAAGAAGTACAGAACACTTACATTCCATCAGTAGGTTTAGTTCTCAAACAATAAAATCCAATAATCTATCAGACATGTGGTTCGCAGTGTCCTAGCTGGGACTTGAACTGACGCGTTTCGTCTAATAAAAGGAAAGGTTTGGGACTTTAAATGAGGAGTGTATACACGCCTTGGCAGTGTGTCATCACTCATCTTGCAGGTGAAATGGACACTGCTGCAACACTTGATTACATTGAGGAATTTTACCATCACCCAACACTTCAGGAGATGTTTTCATTGGAGACTTTTCGTGATGTGTGCCTGCTCCTGTGCGCTGCCTTAGCCACCTCAGCTCCAGTGCCAGAGTTGCCCGGCGGTCTCCATTCTGACACATTACATGGCGTGGATCTCATTCTGATGTATAATGAAACTGAGACACCCACTCCTGATGATTGGTTAAAATGTGTCAAGCTACATGGGATGCAGTTTCTATATATTTTTACTCATTACATATATGTGGATCACGAGCCCCTTGGAACACAGCCATATTTTTACCACCAAGGTCATTACTTCTTTGACACAATGGACAACTCCACTAGTTGGAGCAGGCTACCAACCTCAGAATTGATTTTGGAGTGTGCTGCTTTATGTATGTGTGCAGAGGGGTAACTAGAATCTTCAGGGCCCCAGTGCAAGAAATTATGAAGGGCCCCGCTGACCCCTGGCTAGGGCCCTTCTCTCTTTCCACTGATCCTGGGGCCCTTTACTCCCATTGCGTGTCCCTTTATTACAGTACGGCAGCGGGGCCCTTTCACAAGTTCTTTCTGCCATCTTCGGGCCTCCCCATGGTGGCCCGGTCACAATTGCAACCTTTGCAATCTTCACTGGTGTCAGTAGTTTTTAATTTTTATTTTAATTTTATTATTTTTTTTACCATTTCATTTAATTTCTTTTACAATGTTTTACTATTTATTTTGGGGGTTTTGATGAGATATCAGGGGTCTAAACAAACCTCAGCCCTCAATCTCCATCTGTGTGGCCTCAGCTGCACAGAATGAATGGACAGGAATAGCTGAGCACCGAGCCTCCCATTCATTCAGAAATGGAAGTATAGTAACAACAGTTTACTATGCTTCAGTTATGAATGAACCAATTGGTACCAATCATTGACTCTGTCCATTCAGAAAAGGAAGGAGCCGGTAAATGACAAATTTACCGACCCGTTCCCATCTCTCCATCATGACACACGGGGCCCTGGGAACAGCAGAAGACAAGTAAACTGGATAGGAGGGGTGGCGGGGGCAGCATATAGAGGAACCAATCTCCTGCATTAGGAGGAAAATTGAGGAGATTGGTTCCTCTAAATGCCGCCCCCGCCATCCCTCCTATCCAGGTGTACAAGGGAGGCACATGGGCCCCCTAGAGCATGGGGCCCGGTTGCAATTGCAACCTCTATCATTACGCCCCTGTCTGTGTGTGTATGCAACTGACATGTAATCATGCAATGTGTAAATCTATGAGATGAGATTGGTGATATAAATGTTTCTATTTATTTTACAGTGTCATGTTTACAATTCTGATCAACTCCTATATGCTGTGTACATGTATATGTTGTCATTATGTTTATTATAATAGGTGTCAGGTCCACAAGCCGGTCAATATACATACACATTTATTTCATTTGTTTTGTCTTTTGCCTCATTTAAAGTCCCAAAATCCCCCTTTGTGTAATAAGACATCATCTGGGGTTGTTAAACTACAAAAAAAATAAAGGATAATCCAAAATTTGAAGTATACATCAGAATTGTCCAATAGGTACACTTGTTCTGGTGACAACCATGTAAGAGAGATTTTCCCCATGTTTGCAGAGATTTCCTCTCACTTTCTGCAGTGTCAACAAGACGGAAAGTTAAGGGAAATCTCCCCAGTAGTACACAGCAAAAAAATTAAAGATTGACAGTAATTTAACAATTTTGTCAATTTTTTAACTGATGTAATGTTTAAATGAATTGCTTACTGAGCAAAAGTTTTATTTTGCTGAAAATGTCAAAAACATCCCCATCTCCTTCCAAAAAATGGTAGCTTGTTTAGTCCTTGCTGCCTTAAGTATTTACTTTCAAGGATCAAAGAGGCATTACATAATATACTATATAATTTCTGCTTAAAACATCCACAAGACTGTATGCCTTAATTCATTTTTTTTTGTATTATTTTTGATGTTATATCTGTTTTTTATTATAGCACAAGCTTCTGTTATAATAATAATACTAATAACTTGATGATGATGATTATTATTATTATTAATAATAATAATAATGATAAAATAGTAATAACAATAATAATTATATAGTAAAGTAAGTGAAATTAAAACAAAACTGTGGTATAGATGGGTCTCTTCCAATAAGACTGTTAAATCTGGCAATTGGATTTTAGCACTACCCACAAAGAATCCCATAGACTCCCTGCTGTTTGAGCAGTAAGAGGCCCATTTTCTAAGGCTATGCACAGAAGCCTTCTAACAATGGCTACATTGCAGCATTGGCTGGATGACACAAAATGGGGGTGGGAGAGAGAGGGGGGGGGGGGAGAAAAGTTTAAGTGTGAAGCCTTTTCAGAGCCCACAAGCCCAGCTTTTAGCCCTGTCAAATAAATTATGCAAAAGACGCTCAGCAACGAACAGCCAACCCTGTGCTCCGTTTTACTGCGCCTTTCTAACCTAAGGCATGTTTTCTTGGATGCTTTTGTGTTTCTGCGCCACGTTTCTGATCATGGGATATACAGAGTTGTTTGCTTCATAAACAGAACCACAAATAGTATTTTGCAGAGAGCAATAAATGGCAGTGGATGCAGCCATGTTCATATAGACCATCTATGAGGACATGCTGTTGGCCAACTAATTAACTTCATCCTTAACCATTTCAGCCAGGGAAAGATTTCCCACTGTAGGACCAGAGCACTTTTTGCGATTCGGCACTGCGTCGCTTTAACTGACAATTGTGCAGTCGTGCGACGTTGTACCCAAACAAAATTTGCGTCCTTTTTTTCCCACAAATAGAGCTTTCTTTTGGTGGTATTTGATCACCTCTGCATCATTTCTGATCACCGCTATAAACAAAAGAAGAGCGCCAATTTTGCAAAAAATCCACATTGCTTACTTTTTGCTAAAATACAAATCCAAAAAAATAAATATATAAAAAAACATTTTTTTCCATCGGTTTTGGCCAATTTATAATCTTCCTCATATTTTTGGCAAAAAAAAATCGCAATTGCCGTTTATTGATTGGTTTGCGCACAAGTTGCCACATTTACGGATGATGAGAGTTCCTTGCTGGGTTTTTTTTTTTTTTTACTAGTAATGGCGGCGATCTGCGATTTTTAGCGGTACTGCAATATTGCAGCGGACATGTCAGACCATTTTGACACTTTTTTGGGACCATTGGCATTTATACAGCGATCAGTGCTATAAAAATGGACTGATTACTGTGTAAATGCCATTGGCAGTGAAGGGGTTAACTTGGAAGGGTGAACTGTGTTCCCTAGGCGTGTTCTAACTATGTGGACTGGGCTGGCTGGGGGAAGGGAGTGATCACGGCCCTTCCCCCTCTAACAGAACGGAGATCCGTGTTTACTTACACGGACCTCCGTTCTTTCACTGCGGGGGGGGGGGCATCGCGGGTAGCTGGCGGCAATCGAGTCCGCCCTACCCACTCCCTGGCCCCCCCAAACACAGTGGCGGTGTGTGCGCTCTCACAGTGCGGGATATCGCAGCCGCCGTCATATGACGCCGGTTTGCGATTTCGAGCCACTTTGTCGCCGTCAGACGCCAGTCGGCTGTCGGCAAGTGGTTAAAGAAAAAAATTGGATTAAGAAAACATCTGTGCCAAACATTTCAGACAGAGCTCCTGAACGATGTATTCTTTTTCTACAAATTACACTTTCTGCACAGGGATCTCATTTCAGAACAGCGGATTGGAGGTCATTGTATGCATATACACTTTATAGGGGCTTTTACCTTGAAAAAGTATTCATACCTCTTGAAATTTCCCACATTTTGTCATGTTACAACCAAAAACGTAAATGTTTTTTATTGGGATTTTATGTGATAGGCCAACACAAAGTGGCACATAATTGTGAAGTGGAAGGAAAATGATAAATGGTTTTCAACATTTTTTACAAATAAATATGTGAAAAGTACGGGGGGCATTTGTATTGCGCCCCCCTGAGTCAATACTTTGTAGAACCGCCTTTCTCTGCAATTACAGCTGCAAGTCTTTTTTGGGGATGTCTCTACCAGCTTTGCACATCAAGAAAGGACATTTTTGGATGGAGAGCGTCTGTGAACAGCAATTTTCAAGTTTTGCCACAGATTCTCAATTGGATTTAGGTCTGGACTTTGACTGGGCCATTCTAACACATGAATATGCTTTGATCTAAAGCATTCCATTGTAGCTTTGGCTGTATGTTTAGGGTCGTGGTTCTGCTGGAAGGAGAACCTCCACCCCAGTCTCAAGTCTTTTGCAGACTCAACAGGTTTTCTTCTAAGATTGCCCTGTATTTGGCTCCATACAGCTTCCCATCAACTCTGACCAGCTTCCCTGTCCCTGCTGAAGAAAAGCATCCCCACAACATAATGCTGCCACCACCATGTTTCACGGTGGGGATGTTGTGTTCAGGGTGATGTGCGGTGTTAGTTTTCCGCCACACATAGCCTTTTGCTTTTAGGCCAAAAAGTTAAATTTTGGTCTCATCTGACCAAAGAACCTTATTCCACATGTTTGCTGTGTCCTCCGCATGGCTTCTTGCAAACTGCAAACAGGACTTCTTGTGGTGTTCTTTCAACACTGGCTTTCTTCTTGCCACTCTTCTATAAAGGACAGATGTGTGGAGAGCACGATTAATAGTTGTCTTGTGGACAGATTCTCCCACCTGAGCTGTGGATCTCTGCATTTCCTCCAAAGTTACCATGGGCCTCTTGGCTGCTTCTCTGATTAATGCTCTCCTTGCCCAGCCTGTCAGTTTAGGTGGACGGCCATGTCTTGGTAGGTTTGCAGTTGTGCCATACTCTTTCCATTTTCCGATGATGGATTGAACAGTGCTTCGTGAGATGTTCAAAGCTTGGGATATTTTTTTATAACCTAACCCTGCTTTAAACTTCTCCACAACTTTATCCCTGACCTATCTGGTATTTTCCTTGGCCTTCATGATGCGGTTTGTTCACTAAGGTTCTCTAACAAACCTCTGAGGTCTTCATAGAACAGCTGTATTTATACTGAGATGCATTTACACACAGGTGGACTCTATTTACTAATTAGGTGACTTCTGAAGGCAATTGGTTCCACTAGATTTTAGTTAGGGGTATCAGAATAAAGGGGATGAATACGAATGCCCCCCCCCCCCCACACTTTTCACATATTTCTTTGTAAAAAAATTTTTGAAAAACATTTATCATTTTCCTTCCACTTCACAATTATGTGCCACGTTGTGTTGTTCTATCACATAAAATCCCCATAAAATACATTTGCGTTTTTGGTTGTAACATGACAACATGTGGAAAATTTCAAGGGGTGTGAATATTTTCTCAAGGCACTTTGTAAAGCCCAGTTCTAATTCAGTGGAACCCCCATGGTTTCAGTATCCCCCCCCACCCTCAGAGCTCCACCTTGCCACCAATTGTTTAAGAAAAACATAAATAGCTTCTTCTATAAGAGCCTGTTTCCATATCTGCATGTGTATAGAGGTGCGCTTTTTTGTAGTTTTAGGCAGGTGTGTTTTCATGCCTACACGCTCATTGTCTTTGTCTGTTGACATGCCTTTTTGATGCGCATTTTTAGTGCATTTTTTGAATGCAGAATTTGCAGTGGATATGGTTAACAGCCATTGACCAATGCTTGTTAATACCTGTTGCCAACACATCAAACAGTATAAAAACACATTATATTAATTTTGATGCACTGTTATTGAATTCTATGGGCCTCCCAATGCAAAAAAAAAAAAAAACCCTTAAAAAAACAGCAGTGCCCTTACTCAAGATGGCCATGGTCAGTTTTTCAAAGTGATTTCTTAGAAAAATAAAGAATAGAGACATGGATAGATGGCAAATTTGCTTTGAATATTAAAAACATTTGGGGCCTAATTCACTATATCGCGAATATGCGATCGCATAACGCTCAAAAATGACGCCCATGAAAGCTAATTAGCATATCACATAGGCGATTGCGCGAACGCAGAATCGCGTAATTGTCGCGAATATGCCTTCTTATATGGGAATAGCTGATGTCAACTGGGCTTGAACCTGCAGAATCCATTGAAGGCTTGTATGAACATGATTTGCTTGAAAAAAGTGTATGGGATGTCTACAGTAGTCGTGTGGAACGTAACATACGTCGTCATATAAAAGGTAAAACGACGCCATCAAGGGTATGTGAAAAAAGTTCGTTTAGTACAAGTATGTTCGGAAGTTACCTAAGACGTCCAAGTTCGGGTCAACTGTAGTCGATAAGGGTATATTCTTCCGTATAAGCGCTGTTAATGCGCTAAGACGCAAGCGCGTTAGCGGATACACTATACGATTAATCGAAAGTACCCGCAGTAAAAACTCGCAATACGCTAGCGTATAAGCGCTATATCACTTAATCCG
>BLSH010344769.1:2436750-2449449 GCA_018402905.1 Glandirana rugosa | reverse complement strand
GATTGGGTCCCATCATGGAGGCTGTGTTCAGACGATAGGTACTGCACTTAATCAGCACATTAAAATGGGATAAAGATGTTTATGTTCACTTATTTTGGGATTTGAGAGAGAAAACAGTGGAAAGATACTACTTTGCATAGTGATGCTATGGTTTGAAATTGTCTGTAGATCGTAATCTTGATGTTACATAAAGAATCTTATCATGTTCATATATATAACAAGTTTGGAGTCCCTAGGAGTGTGGACTATTATGATTAATCACACTTGCTCAGAAGTAATAAATGTCTTTTGATTGGGTGATGTTAATAAAAGTTTTTAACTGCAAACGCCACCTCCTCCTTGGACTAGCCAGTAACCATCTGAGTAGGCGGGTCGGAGCAGCATTCATTTGCATGGGGAGGCGGGGCTATTTAAATAATGCCATCATTACCGTCTAGCCAATCACCTGTTGAAGTCCATAGCGTGACGAAACGCGTTGTGATTGGCTAGGACGGCTGGGATGAGGAAGTAGGCGGTGAAGCTCCTGCGAGTACTCGTTCCTCACTGCGGGACGGAGAGGGGGAGACACGGAGGGTCACACGCCTCTGGAGGTCTGCAATAGCCCTGGGATGGATGGCGACCGCATACACTACTTCCTTATGCTAATTTGAGTCTTATCTGGTAAATGTCCCCACAACAGGGGTATGCTTTGTTTTACTCTTTTTCAATAGTTGTTAAAACGACATTACACTATATGGCGACTTTCTGTTTTCATATGATCCCTCTGCTGGAGTCTCATTTGCTGTTTGAGGAGCCGTGGCTGGGGCATCTGAATGGTTCAGTGCTTTTGAAAGCACAAAAGACGCACAAGCTGAGCATGAGAGTGCCCAGCATGTTTATTTGGTAAGAATCCATTTTTTGGGGGGGTCCGAGCACACTTAACCAACACGAGGTGGATGGTGGTGGATACTGCAAGGAGAGGGTGTCGTCCGCATGCAACAGCTGATGATAACTTCCCACTTTTGCATGGAAGTTCACACATCACTCTAGTGTGGGACTCTTTAAGTGGACTGTTTGATACATTCTGACATTATGTGTATTCCATTTATTGGTTTAATGATTATATTTATGTTCAAGCGCTGCTTTCTTCTGTGAAGATTTTCTGATTTATGACATTTTTCCATTTTAAATAGCAGCTACTTCCATTGATATAGCATATTGGCGCAGGTTAAGGAATGTAGTTCAGTTAGTAAGGGTGTCTACTTCAGACCTTTGTGTATTCAACTGTGGTACATTGTTCATTATCTATGGCTTACTATGCCCTTGTGGGCTCCTTTATGTAGGGTGGACATCGCGTCCGTTGAGGGAGAGGATGAATGAACATAGAAGCAGCATCTCCACCCTCAAGGACAACTATTCAGTGCCTCGTCATTTTCTAGAGAAACATGGTGGCAGCTTAATTGGCCTAAAGGTTTTTGGCATTGAAGCCATCAGCAACCAGATGGATAACGGTACAAGATATCGTAGGCTATGTAACAGAGAAGCCTACTGGATCTTTACCTTAGGTTCTCTTAACCCTAAAGGCTTGAATGAAGAGATAGAGTTAGTCTGCCATGTGACTAGTGACTTGCCCTTTTGGCCCCTCCCCTGCTGCAGGTTGAAGCTGGTTCCTCTGTTTTTTTCTTCCCCCCCCCCCCCCCCATATGGTCTCTCTCCCCTATAGGTTCGTCCCTCCCTGTATTAGAAGTAGGTACCCTGTGACGTAGTCCACATCATGTTTTATTCCTTAGAGTGCTTTATCCTCTAGAGTGCTCTATTTACCTTTTAGAGTGTTTCAAAATATAGTACCTGATGAAAAGAAGGAATCCATTTCGCTTTTTGAATATGGACCACAACAGTTCCCTCAGTGCAGACATCTTGGCATGGGCGCTTTTTGACGTTTATGCGTTTAGATGTCTGTCCGCCTCTGTCCATGCATATGCACTTGTGTGTGTATGCAGTGTACTAGGATAGAGGATCCTACAAAAGTCACTTTGGACAGGAAATGTCACACACACATATAGACACGAGTCCTATTTGTGTATGTGTATGTATGTATATTCTATTATTTGATAAGTATTTCATATCCCCTTATACTCATATCTGAGTTTACTGTACTTATTTTATTCAAGTCTATTCACCCAAACAACAATATTACTTCCCCCTTAAATAATAACATTTACTTATTTTGATCTATGGGTTTTTTTCTGATGTGTTTAAATGGCGGTTGGACTATCTAAATGACCACTAGTGTAACATGGGGCGGTAGGTTTGGAGTACTCCTGTTGCCTGAATGGCTTCTCCCTGTTGAGGAGCGTTGCTACCAGCTGTGGAGCAACTATTGGTTCGTTTGTTGCACTGGCAGTGGAGGTGAGTGTGGTGCCCTCCGTGTGGATGTGGTTTCCCTCCTCCGTTGCTATAGCCATCCTTTGATCCGCCCCTGTAGGCTGGCCTCTCATCACAGAGTCCACGGCGACCCGGAAGTGACGCAAGTGGAACGCAGAGGCGCTCCACTTCCGTTCCGGCGGCTCCTATGCGTCCCAGCCATCATGGACGCTCTGTCTGCAGGAATGCTCCTCACCGATACCTCTGGCAGGGCACTCATGGAATCGCTCGGAAGCCATGAAGGGTAAGGTGGTTCAACACCCCCCCCCCACCGCTTCTCATGTCACACCCACCTGTGTCCACTCTGCCCCCACCACCTCCCTCTCCATGATTGTCATGAACACTTCATGTTGATCTCTATATATATCAATGCAGGGAAAGGTCAAGTGGAAGATAGGGAGAAACGGTTGCTATGACTAAGATTTCAACTTTTGATGTTTGAATCTGATTATGTCTATGATTATGAATATGTGTAGGTATTGATATGCTTAGGCAATCATGGCTAAATAGGACTTATGCACATTGTATCACTATTTTATATTATTTTATCATCTTATTGTATTGTTATTTTGTATCATATATAAGTTGTCATCAACGATTATGATAATTGTTATTGTTTTTTGTATACTGTTTTGTATTCTGGCTGTTAGAGGGTGTAGCTAATTATGTAACCACACACCCCCTCCAGGAAGGGGCAGGCCATCCATAGAGGGTTGGGCCCGCCCATTGCCATGTGGCTGATCAGTGTGTGTGTATATATATATTGAGGAACTTGTTCTATGGTCAACTAGGCTCTCATGAAGAGGGTTAGCCCTGGAAACGCATCAGCCTAGCTTTTTGGATACCATCCAGTCCCTCTGCCGAGGTTGTGTTCATCTATTCCAGTGGACGTACTTTCAATTTTAAAGCTTTGTCATCAGCTCAGTTTGTAAGTATAATGATTTTTATCTTTATGATTTTAATAAACTGTTTAATGGTATAGCACAAGGTCGGTGCGCCCCTCTTGTTTGTGTCTTTTCTCTAGGAATAGTGCCCCATCATTGGTGTCAGTGGGAGGAATAGTGCTCCATCATTGGAGTCAGTGGGAGGAATAGTGCTCCATTATTGGAGTCAGTGGGAGGAATTGTGTCCTATCATTGATATCAATGGGAGGAATAGTGCCCCATCATTGGTATCAGTGGGAGGAATAGTCCCCCATCATTGGTGTCAGTGGGAGTAATAGTGCCCCATCATTGGTAACAGTGGGAGGAATAGTGTACCATCATTGGTGTCAGTGGGAGGAATAATGCCCCATCATTGGCATCAGGGGGAGGAATAGTGCCCCATCATTGGTGTCAGTGGGAGGAATAATGCCCTATCATTGGTGTCAGTGGGAGGAATAGTGTTCCAAGGGCCGGATAAAAGAAAGCAAAGGGCCACAGTTTGGAGACCACTGCCCAAAAGCAATCAGGACTGCACCCACAGTACGGAGACACCATCAACTTAGCCGCATGTTACAGGAGAGCAGAAGGAGTAAAGTAAGTGTACGCATGAAGTCCGCACTTGGTACACGGTGGGACCCCATTCTGGTGGAGCGGGGCACGGGCCCCCTCTAAATGCTACATTCTGTAAGACAAGGTGTGCAGCGATATGGAACAGAGTGTCTCGCAGTAGAACGCTATATGATGTTACACAGCTGTGCAAGGTGTACAGCTCACTTCTAATCAAGGTTCTGCCTTAAAGGATCGGTTCACTTTTAGAAAAAATTAAAAATAAATGCCCATTTTTTGCAGATCACAAATATGTGCATTTATTATTTTTTTGTTGCAGGGGCCTGGAAAGCCTTGCACCCAGGATCAGCAGATTGCTGGTGCCATGCGGGACTCCTGTAGATCTGTCAGTGTATAGGCTTGGGTGTAACGTAACATATTATGAAAGGTGAATTTATCCTTCAACCACTTACCAATCGTATACAGTATATAGGCGGCTCCCCTGTGCAAAATCACGTACCTGTATGTGATCTCGCACTTCAGAGTCTGGGGCGTGCACGCTCGCTGCCGGCAACCCCCTCCCACTGTGATTGGACACAGCGGGAGCCAATCAGCTGGTCTGGAGGACGCGATGTCCACCGGGGACACACTGATCGTCCGGTGGACAGGTAGAATGGCGGTAAACAAGGCAAATCGCCGTTCTGTAAGAAGGAAAGGTAGTGATCCTGTGTTTCTGCTAAGCAGGAACACGGATCTCTGCCTTTCCCCAGTAAAAGCACCCCCACACAGTTAGCAAGCACTCCCTAGGCACACATTTAACCCTTTGACGCCCTTGATGTTAACCCATCTCAGCCAGTGTCATTAGTACACTGACAGTGCATATTTTTAGCATTGATCACTGTATTCGTGTCATAGGTCCCCAAAAGTGTGTGACTTTGTATCCGATTTGTCTGCTACAACGTGGCAGCCCCGCTATAACTCACTGATGCCACCATTAGTTGTGAAAACAAATAAATAAAAATTCCATAAATCTATCCCATAGTTTGTAGAGGCAATATAACCTTTGCATAAACCAATCAATATGCGCTTATTGGGATATGTAGCAGAATACAAATTGGACTAAATTTATGTAGACATTTGATTTTTTTTAATGGAAAAGTTTTAAAGCAGAAAGTAAAAAAAAGGCACTTCCTGAGCTTTCAGACACCAGGCTTCGGTGTCACAGGTGTGCAAGGCGGCTATTTGAGCCTCGGTGCATACGTTTACCAAGTTTTACAAAGTTGATATTTCAGCATCCGCGGATGCTGCCTTTGGCCGCAAAGTTTTGCAGGCAGCAGTGTAGGCGCGGTTGGCGCCTCCTGAGAGGACTCTGTTGGGTACAGTTGTTGTTGTTTACCCACCCATCTTGACTGACAAAGCTTTGGGACATCCCCACTTGTCAATGAAGGGCTGCGTCTGTCAGTTAACGTAAGAAAAAGGGTTTTTATTAAAACTTACCGTAATATCTTTTTCTGAGTTCTCCTATCGTTCACTGACAGATGCAGCTTCTCCATTACGTGTGGGGATGTCCCCAAGCTGTGTCAAAAAGAGGGGTGGGTAAACACTAACAGTACCCAACTGAACCTCTAAGGAGGCGCCAGACGCGCCTACACTGCCGCCTGCAAAAAACTTTGCGGCCCAAAGCAGCATCCGAAGATGCAAACACATCAACCCCATAAAACTTGAAAGTGTGAACCGAGGCCCAAGTGGCCGCCCTGCACACCTCTGACACCGAAGCCTGGTGTCTGAAAGACCAGGAAGTGCTAACAGCCCGTGTAGAATGAGCCGTGAGCGGGAAAAGGGAGAACCTTGCACCGAACAGAATACACATGGGTCACGGTTTTTCTAATCCAACGAAAATTCGTAGCCGACGAGGCCGCCAACCCTTTGCGCGGACCCTCTGGCAGCACAAACAAAGCATCAGCTTCTCAAAAAAAACGCGTGGTTTTAAAGTGATCTATGTGAGTACCTTGCATTGTTTTAAAGACAATAAATTGGTAACTGTACTTCACTATATTGAGTCCTTTCTTCTCCTCGGCACGGGCACGGGTATGGGATACCTTTTGCCTTATGTGTGAACCCGCCTTGATGTGAGCGAGCTGCTGCTAGGATCCAACTGTATCTGGCTGAGGCTGATTCTATGGGAACGCAGTGGAGCAGTGAGAGAATCCTATTATCATCATAAGCTGGGCTTCCAGCTGGGTCTGGTAAGCCTCCTCATTATTACGGTGGTGGATTCACACAGTGTGCGGTGCACGGGGTGCTAGATCAACATTGGGAAGTCCTTTTATGCCTTATTGAGGACTATTTTTACATCTTTCAGCGCGGCTTTATTATTTATCTCTGAAAGAGAATCGCCAGAGCCGATATCTGGCCCTTGAGGGTACCCAAAGCCAGTTTTTTGTTCAGACCCTGCTGCAAAAAAGTCAGGACCCTGGTCACGACATAAGAGCTAGGGTTATGACCCTCGGCCACGCACCAAGCTATATAAGCCTTCCAGGTGTGGTGATAAATCTTGCGAGAAGTACACTTGCGAGCTTTTAACAAAGTAGGGATCACGGAGTCGGCGACTCCCCTGTCTCTTAGCACCTGGGACTCAATAGCCAATCCGTCAAAGCCGGCGAGGGTAAGGCAGGGTGCAAGATGGGTCCCTGAGACAGAAAATTGTCTCACAGCGGGAGCCGCCAAGGGACGTCTGCCACCATTTGCACCACGTTGGCGTATCAAGTGCGCCAAGGCCAATCTGGAGCCACCAGGATTATTGGTATCCCCTCCGCCACTATCCTGCGTATCAATCGCGGAAGCAGTTTTATCGGAGGGAAAGCGTACAGAAGGCGGTAAAGGCCCCAGGGGGCCGCCAGAGCGTTCGTAGCCACTGCCAACGGATCCTTCGTTCTGGACACAAAGATTTCCACCTTGTGATTGAACTGGGACGCCACGAGATCCACGTCCGGCGTCCCCCATCTGCGGCAAATTTAATTGAACACCTCCGGGTGGAAAGACCACTCTCCCTGGTCCAGCGTCTGGCGACTGAGAAAGTCCGCCTGCCAGTTCTCCACACCTGGAATGTAAACGGCGGAGATTGCCGGAACGTGACGTTCCACCCAACGCAGTACCATTGCTACCTCCGCCGTAGCTGCTGGACTCCTTGTGCCGCCCTGATGGTTCACATACACCACTGCTGTGGCATCGTCCGACTCAATTCGAATCGGACAACCCTGCAATCTCATCCAGAGAAAAAAAGCACAATCTGATTGCTCTCAGCACCAGTACATTGTTGGGGAGGCGAGCCTCCTGTGCCGACCAACGGCCCTGGGCAAACAGCTGTCCCAGGACCCCGCCCCAGTCCAAAGGACTGTCATCCGTGGTAATGATCACCCACTGAAGGGGCAGGAACGACTTCCCCTGAAGTAATGCTGAGTCCCGGAACCATAGGTCAGAGACACCCTGGTCTGGGAGCTCAGACGGATCAGATCTGTCCCACCGAGCCAAACTTGCTCATTGAAGGAGAGGAGTGTGACTCTGGGCGTATGGTATCGCCTCGAAAGTCGAGACCATGAGCCCCAGCCCCCCACGTAAGGAAGACCGTCGGTGCGACAGGAAAGTTTTCACTACCGACTGCAGTGACCGCAACTTGGCTGGAGGAAGGAAAATCCTTTGCCTGCTCTGAGTCCAGAAACAGGCCCAGATACTCCAGGCGACGGGATAGAGACACCGTCGACTTCTGCAGGTTGAGCAACCAGTCGAAGTCCTGCAGCGAGGTCATTGTGATCCTCACCTTCTCTTCCCGAGCCGAGGCGGATTCCGCTCGCAGGTCGTCCAGGTAGGCTACTACCACAATGCCTCTGTCGCAGTAACGCCATACCGGAGCTGTGAAAAAAAACTCGAGGTCTGAGACTAGACCGAAAGGGAGTGCCACGAATTGAAAATGGAGGTCTCCCACTGCAAAGCAAAAGAAACGCCGAAGCCGTGGACAAATAGGTACATGGAGGTACACATCCCTGATGTCTAGAGACGCTACAACCGAGTGGATAGATTCCATCCGGAAATTTTCGCGCCTTAACATACCGGTTCAGGGCCTTCAGGTCCAGTACTGGCCGGACCCGCCCCCCCTTTTTTTGGGAAAAACGAACAGATGTGAGTAAAAAAACCTCAAAGCCTCTCGCTGGAGGCACTGGCACGATCGCCCCTTGGTTCGAGTGCTTGTACAGCCCCAGAGGGCCTCCCGTCGTGCCTGCGGGAGCCCTAAGTCAAAGGGAAGTACCTGACTGGTGGCAGAGTGTTGAACTCAGAAATGTCCCCCACCCGATGCCCGGGCGGAGACAACCCATCAGGCTGAGGAGGTTTTTCCTACGCCTTTTTGGATTTGCGCTGCCACTGCCCTTTCCCTTTACCCACTACGCCCAAGGCGCGAAAAAACCTCTTCTGACCCGAGGTAGGGGGCCCCTGTCTACGGCAAAAACTCACGCCTCCGGGGCTCTGGGAGGAAGGCACTTACCTCCTGTGAAATCTTTTATGATCTCACCCAGCCGTGGACCGAATAGACGTCCACCCTGAAAGGGAAGGTCTGCGAGAACTTTTCTGGAAGCATGGTCACCGGACCAAAAACGCAACCAGAGTACCCGTCTGAACATACAGCAACACCGCTACCCTTGATCACATAGGCAGTAAATCAACGGCTGCATCACCAAGGTACTTGAGACCTCGGAGCAAGAAGTCAGCCCTCTGCGGCGCAGCCAGCAGGCGGCCGCAATCCAGAGATTCTGGAGCTCCGTCATAAGCTCAGACAGATATTGCGCCGCCATGGCGAACGTCAGGGCTGGCCGCAGAGCCTGCCAACAGGAAGAGCGACCTTAACAGCGCCTCTGTCTTTGCCAGCGGGGCCCTTGAATGCAGGAACCCCTTCCAAAGGACTGGTCGTTGTCTTATTAAAGCGACCATAGGTGGGACACCAAGGCGACTCCCATTTCTTTTTATTATTTTTTTTTTTAAATGCTTTCCTCAAGGGGTAGTGAGCAGCGAACCGTTTGGACCCAAGTCCGTTGGAGTGTGGGAGGAAACCGGAGCACCGGAAGGAAACCCATGCATGCACAGGGAGGACATGCAAACCTCAGGTAGGTCATGATTAGGATCTGAGCCAGCAAGCATTATGCTACCAGGCACAAGTTCCATGCGTTAAAAGGAATGCTGCGGACTCTGCCATTTACAACAAACAAGGCGATTAGGAAAAAGATCATATGGTTAAGCCTTGGGCGCCCTAGAGGGCCTGGAGGACCACACCACATGCGCAGCAATCAGCGATTCGCCATCCTGGCTCAATCGCAGCGCAGTCCGATACCAATTATAATCGCAGCTGCCGTCCCCTGATCCTCTTCTCCGTCCGAGGGACTTTCCGGACCAAAAAAATCCTCCCTTGAAAAGCAAGGAGGAGGGGGACGCTTCTTGAGGGGCCTGTTGGTGACATCCGCCCTGGGGAAAATCACTAAAAACCACCCACCTGGTCCAGAAAAGCCCTTTGCGCAGATTGCGCTCCTAGCATGTTCAGCTCCCTTAGGAACACATAGATGCATAGAAAAGGTTAAAGGCACCCCCACACAGCCACACACACCACCCCACAGTGCACCAGGGGACCCAGGAGGACTGCACCCGCCGTCACCAGCACCCACAGGAGAGCCCAGCTATACTTGCTGTTTGCTGTCATAACCCTGAGGATCATCAGAGAGCCGCGCCGTCAGGAGCACACACCGTTCCAAAGTGAAAGTAAAAAGCTGTAGACACTTTTTTTTGCATGAGCAGGGAATACAATATGGCCGCCGTTGAACACTAGAGGCCGAAAAACACCTGCAGGGAACGTGCAGTACCACAAATGGCCACTCTGAGCGCTAGAGGGATAGCCCCATAGGCCCAATATGTCTGCGGCTACGGCAAAATGGCGGCGGTTCGCCGCAAAATGGGGGCAAAAAATTACCGAACGGCGCTAGACGATCGGGTGCAGGGGTTGAACAGGGCTCCAAGCACCCCTACCGGCGGCTACCCAGCAAAAACATTTTTTTTTTTTTTTTGTAGGGTCGTCGGTCCCCCTTTCCGCCCCTAAAAAGGGGGGAAGGAAGGAGCTCTCACTCACCACTCCGGACTTGGGCGGTATGCTGCAGGCCAGAAGTCGACCTTCCCGAATCGCATCCGGGGCTGGGCGTAAGGGGAGGGGGAATTACCCCAGGCCGCCCGCACGGAACGGGCATGATGCAGCGGGTCCACATACGGCGGGACTGGCTCGCATCGGTCGGCCAGGTCGGGGAAAGTACAGAGCCCATGGACTCTCTATGCCCCGACTGGCTTCTTGATAGCAGATCAATTGCTTGATAGAAGACAAATAAAAATAAAAGTAAAAGAAAATTGAATAAAAAACGGTCACAAACAGGACCGCAATTCCCCTGAAGGGAAGCCAGGTCAACTCCTTGCAAACTAGGCATTGAAACTGGAGAGCTATGCTATGAGGGGGTTCTATGTGGGAAGAGAGGACGGCCCCCATGGGAGGGGCCAGCTGTTTCTTTTCCCTGCCTAGTTAACTCCTAGTGAGACCAGCATAAAACCCCACACGTAATGGAGAAGCTGCGTCTGTCAGTGAACGATAGGAGAAATGACCCTTGAGAGTACTTAATGTCAACTTTTTATCCAGGCCTTGCTGCAAAAAAGCCAGGACCCGGGACACGACGCAAGAGCGAGGGTTCCAACCCCCCGCCTCACACCAGGCAATGTAGGCCTTCCAGGTGCGATGATAAATCTTGCGCGAAGTACACTTGCGCGCTTTAAGCATGGTAGGGATCACGGAGTCAGCGACCCCCCTATCCCTCAATAACTGGGACTCAATAGCCAAGCCGTCAAAGCCAGCGAGGGTAAAGCAGGGTGCAAGATGGGTCACTGAGATAGCAGATCTTCGTGCAGCGGAAGACGCCAGTGAACATCTGTCACCATCCGCACCACATCAGCGTACCGAGGGCGCAGAGGCCAATCCGGAGCCACCAGGATTGTCTGAATCCCCTCCGCTTCTACCCTCCGCAGTAGCCGTGGTAGAAGCTTGATGGGGGGGAAGGCGTACAGGCGATACCAACGCGTCCGTGGCGGCCGCCAGCGGGTCTCTCGTCCTGCACACGAAGGTTTGCACCTTGTGATTGAACCGAGACAACCTGAGTTCCACGTCCGGCGTGCCCCACTTGTGGCAAATTTGGCAGAACACTTCTGGATGTAGGGACCATTCCTACTGATCCAGCGTCTGGCGACTGAGAAAGCCCCCCTGCCAATTCTCTACGCCCGGAATGTAAATGGCGGAGATTGCCGGCACGTGAAGTTCTGCCCATCGCAGAATGAGAGCCGCTTCCGCAGCCTCTGCTGTGCTCCTCGTTCCGCCCTGATGGTTCACATACGCCACTGCGTGGTGTTGTCCGACTGAACCCGAACCGGGAGGCCGCGCAACCTTACCGTCCAGTGGGAGAGGCAGAGCCTGATCGCCCTCGACTCCAACACATTGATCGGAAGGCGTGAGTCCTGCGCCGACCATTGGCCCTGAGCAGACAGCTGTCCCAGGACCCCCCCAAGCCCGATAGGCTGGCGTCCATCATGACTATCGACCAATTCAGGGGGAGGAAAGACTTCCCCAACGTTAGAGCCGGGGCCCGAAGCCACCAGGCCAACGATCCTCTGGTCTGATAATCCAATCTGATCAGGTGGTCCAGGGACAGCGGAGACTTGTCCCACCGTGACAGAATCGCTCACTGTAGGAGCAGAGTGTGACTCTGGGCGTAAGGTACCGCCTCGAAGGCTGAAACCATGAGCCCCAACACCCGCATACAGAACCGTGAGGAGGACCACCAGCGTGACAGCAGGGTTCGCACCACTGCTTGCAGTGTCAGTAACTTGGCCGGAGGTAAGAACACCTTCGCCTGCTCCATGTCCAGAATCAGACCCAGGTATTCCAGGCGACAGGACGGGGTCAACGTCGACTTCTGCAAGTTGATCAGCCAGCCAAAGTCCTTTAACGAGGCCATGGTGATAGCCACGTTCTCCTCCAGAGCCGAGGCAGACTCCGCTCTCAGGAGTAAGTCGTCGAGGTATGCTACCACAGCAATGCCTCTGTGCCTCAATAACGCCAGCACCAGAGCCACAAACTTGGTGAACACCCACGGGGCCGAAGCCAGACCGAAAGGAACTGCCACGAATTGGTAATGCAGATCTCCCACCGCAAAGCGCAGGAAGTGCTGGAGCCGGAGACAAATGGGAACGTGGAGGTACGCGTCCCTGATATCCAGAGACGCCATGAAGTCCCCGTGGTGTAGGGCGGCCACGACCGAACGGACGGATTCCATTCTGAATTTTTGCGCCTTCACAGAGTGGTTTAGTGCTTTTAGGTCCAGAACTGGCCTGACCCCCCCCCCCTTTTTGGGCACCACAAATAGGTTTGAATAGAAGCCGCAGAACCTTTCCAATGGAGGTACTGGCACAATCACCCCTTGTTCGGAGAGAGCCTGGACAGCCCCTAGGAGAGCCTCTCGACGCCCCTGAGGGAGTCTCAAGTTCGATGGGAAGAACCTGTCTGGGGGTAGAGTGCTGAACTCTATCCTGTACCCGGAGGACACCACTTCCTTCACCCACCGGTCGGAAATGAGGGCAGTCCACCTGTCTGCGAATCCCAAAAGTCGGCCCCCCACCCGAGAATGGGGTGGGGGCAACCCAACATGTGGAGGAGGACTTATCCTCTGCCTTTTAGCTCTTGCGCTGCCAGGGTCGTTTTCTG
>BLSH010344769.1:2282887-2294482 GCA_018402905.1 Glandirana rugosa | reverse complement strand
CACTGAGACAGCAGATCTTCGTGCAGCGGAAGACGCCAGTGAACATCTGTCACCATCCGCACCACGTCAGCCTACCAAGGGCGCCGAGGCCAATCCGGAGCCACCAGTATTGTCTGAATCCCTTCCGCTTCTACCCTGCGCAGTAGCCCCGGTAGAAGCTTGATGGGGGGAAGGCGTACAGGAGCCGATACCAACCCCAAGGCGATACCAACACGTCCGTGGCGGCTGCCAGCGGGTCTCTCGTCCTGCACACAAAGGTTTGCAACTTGTGATTGAACTGAGACACCTTGAGGTCCACGTCCGGCGTGCCCCACTTGTGGCAAATTTGGCAGAACACTTCTGGATGTAGGGACCATTCCCACTGATCCAGCGTCTGGCGACTGAAAAAGTACCACTGCCAATTCTCTACGCCCGGAATGTAAATGGTGGAGATTGCCGGCACGTAAAGTTCTGCCCATCGCAGAATGAGAGCCGCTTCCGCAGCCGCTGCTGTGCTCTTCGTTCCGCCCTGATGGTTCACATACGCCACTGCGTGGCGTTGTCCGACTGAACCAGAACCGGGGGGCCGCGCAACCTTACCGTCCAGTGGGAGAGGCAGAGCCTGATCGCCCTCGACTCCAACACATTGATCGGAAGGCGGGATTCCTGCGCCGACCAACGGCCCTGAGCATATAGGCTGGCGTCCGTCGTTACTATCGACCAATTCAGGGGGAGGAAAGACTTCCCCAACGTTAGAGCTGGGGCCCGAAGCCACCAGGCCAACGATCCTCTGGTCTGATGATCCAATCTGATCAGGTGGTCCAGGGACAGCGGAGACTTGTCCCACCGTGACAGAATCACTCGCTGTAGGAGCAGAGTGTGACTCTGGGCATAAGGTACCGCCTCGAAGGCTGAAACCATGAGCCCCAACACCCGCATACAAAACCGTAAGGAGGACCACCAGCGTGACAGCAGGGTTTGCACCACTGCTTGCAGTGTCAGTAACTTGGCCGGAGGTAAGAACACCTTCGCCTGCTCCGTGTTCAGAATCAGACCCAGGTATTCCAGGTGACAGGACGGGGTCAACGTCGACTTCTGCAAGTTGATCAGCCAGCCGAAGTCCTTTAACAAGGCCATGGGGATAGCCACGTTCTCCTCCAGAGCCGAGGCAGACTCCGCTCTCAGGAGTAAGTCGTCGAGGTATGCTACCACAGCAATGCCTCTCTGCCTCAATAACGCCAGCACCAGAGCCACCAACTTGGTGAACACTCGTGGGGCCGAAGCCAGACCGAAAGGAAGTGCCACGAATTGGTAATGCAGATCTCCCACCGCAAAGCGCAGGAAGCGCTGGAGCCGGAGACAAATGGGAACATGGAGGTACGCGTCCCTGATATCCAGAGACGCCATGAAGTCCCCGTGGTGTAGGGCGGCCACGACCAAACGGACGGATTCCATTCTGAATTTTTGCGCCTTCACAGAGTGGTTTAGTGCTTTTAGGTCCAGAACTGGCCTGACCCCCCCCCCCCTTTTTGGGCAACACAAATAGGTTTGAATAGAAGCCGCAGAACCTTTCCAACAGAGGTACTGGCACAATCACCCCTTGTTCGTAGAGCCCCTGGACAGCCCCTAGGAGAGCTTCTCGACGCCCCTGAGGGAGTCTCAAGTTCGATGGAAAGAACCTGTCTGCGAGTAGAGTGCTGAACTCTATCCTGTACCCGGAGGACACCACTTCCTTCACCCACCGGTCGGAAATGCGGGCAGTCCACCTGTCTGCGAACCCCAAAAGTCGGCGCAACCCAACATGCGGAGGAGGACTTATCCTCTGCCTTTTCGCTCTTGCGCTGCCAGGGTCGTTTTCCGGGCCCCGAGGCAGACTTGCTGGGCCTCGAACCCTTGCCCGGTGCACGAGGCGCACAAAAAAACCTCTTCTGACCCGAAGGAGCAGGACCATGCTTACGGCGGAACTCCTGCCACCTGGGCTCCGGGAGAAAAGTACTCTTCCCCCCAGTGAAATCCTTAATGATTTCATCCAACTGCGCCCCAAAGAGCCGACCGCCTTGAAAAGGGAGATCCGTGAGACCCTTCTTAGACGCATGGTCACCCGACCAAGAGCGTAACCAAAGCACCAGTCTGATAATGACTGCGAAAACAGATATTTTAGACAACATGGGAAGCAGGTCCAGAGCTGCGTCACACAGGTACCGAAGACCCTCTATCAGATGGTCTGCTCGCTGCGACGCCTCAAGCGGCCTCCCGCAGCTCAACTCGTTTTCCAACTCAGTCGCACACTCGGTAAGAGATTGCGCCGCCATAGCTGACGCCAGAGCCGGTCTCATGGCTGATCCTGCCAACAAGAAAAGTGCTTTGGACACTGCCTCCGTCCGCTTATCGTCCGGATCCTTAAAGGAGGGGGATCCCTCCAAGGGAATGGTCGTTGCCTTATTCAGGCGAGCCACCGGAGGTTCCACTGCGGGGGATGCCCACTTCTTCACAAAGCTATCCTCAAACGGGTAGCGTATAGCGAAGCGTTTGGGCAGGGCAAAGGAATTCTGTGGACGCTGCCATTCCTTATAAACCAAATGGTCAAAAAATTGATCATAAGGGTAAGCCTTAGGGGACCTGGGTGGCCTAGCAGACCCGCAAACGTATGCAGTCTCCTGCGACTCCCCTGCTTGGTCCAGTCGCAAAGACACACGAATATCAGCGATCAGTGCGACCACCAGCGCCTTCTCGCGCGCAACCAAGGCCCCCCCGGTCTTCCTCGCCGTCCGAGAGCCCCAGCTCACCCTCAGAGCTCCACGGGGTCCCCGTGACCACTGAGGCCACTTCCGGCTCAGACTCTTCCCCCGATGAAGGTGGAGGGGGTGGGCATTTTTTAGGGGCCCCCTTAGCACGGCTCGGCACCTCCCAGGAAAAAAATTCCCCAAATACTGATCTTAACTGGTCCAGGGATACCAGAGTCCCTAACACAGGTTGCGCTTCTGCTGGCTCCTCCTTGGAAGGACCCGCAGGTTCAGCCGCCATTGCGCCCCCATACACTGACAGGCGGAAAGGCCCTGACACTCCCCACAATGCAGCCCCACCGCTGCCCCACAGATCAACCAGGGGGGAAACCCAGGACTGCACCCACCGCTGCCAGCACCCCAGGGAGAGCCCAGCTATACTTGTTATTTGTTGCCTCTCAAGCGCTGCGTCCCAGTAGGAGTGCTTAGTGACCGCCAGTCAGAGAGCCTGTGCCGCCTGTGCCATCCACTCTGTCCCAGGGTGAAAGAGGAAGCATCGGCTAAAAAGCATGTTTTTCTTCCCAGGCACATCCAAAATGGCCGCCGAGCAGTCACAAGAGGCCAAAAGCCTTAAATACAGGCCGCAACTACGGCAAAATGGCCGCTGTTCGACACTAGAGGCCAAAACACCAACAAAATTACCGCGGCTACGGCAAAATGGCGCATGGCGGCTTCTAAGGTGTGGGAGTGGTGCGGGGGAGGGGGGAAGGGGATGTAGGAGGGGGGCGAGGGCACCCAGGGGAGACCTGAGCCCTAGAAAAGAAAAAACCCCTCCACCGGCCGGCCCAGCCGCTAACAATCGCCCAGCGCTCCCCCCCCCCTCCGCACCCCTAGAGGGGGGAGAGGGGGTCACTCACCAGTCCGACGGGCGTAGTGGGTAGCCACCCGGTTGCAGACCTTCCTCTCACTGCCGGAGAGGGATGCAGCAGGCCCCTGGACAGGAACAAGGTCCGGTCACTGGGCGCAAATGGGGATCACCCACTGGCCAAGCGCATGGGTGGATGTGATAGCCACCAGGAAAAACACTTTCTGCGAAAGCAATTGTAGTGAGATTTCCCTGATAATCTCAAAAGGCGGCTTCTGAAGCACCGAGAGGACCAAACTGAGGTCCCATGGCGCCAAAGGCGACCGTACCTGGGGGCGACATGCCAAACCCCCTGCATGAAAGCACGGATCAATGAATTTGTCGCCAAAGGATGCTGAAAAAAGATCGCCAGAGCAGAAATCTGACCCTTGATAGTGAACAACGCCAGTTTCTGGTCGAGCCCCTACTGTAGGAAGGCCAGAACCCGAGACACCGAGAAGGAACGAGAGGTCCACTCCCCGGCTTCGCATCAGTCGATTTAAGCCTTCCGGGTGCGGTGGAAAATCTTACATAAAGTGGCCTTATGTGCCTCCAGCATGGTGAGAATCACCGAGTCTGAAACGCCTCGATCCCTCAACCGCTGGGATTCAATAGCCAGGCCGTTAAAGCCAGAGAGGGTAAAGCAGGATGTTAGATGGGCCCCTGGGACAGAGGAGCCTTGTGAGACGGAAGCCGACCGGGGACATCCACCACCATTCGTACTACAACGCCATACCAAGGAAGCCTTGTCCAATCTGAGGCTACCAGCATGGTCGGCATACCCTCCGCTTCTATTCTGCACAGAAGGTGCGGAAGCAGTTTAAAAGGAGGAAAGGCCTGGATGAGTCGATACCGAGCCCACGGAGCCACAAGAGTATCAGCTGCGTCCTGCCAAGGGAACCCTTGTTCAGCTCACGAAGGTCTGCACCTCCCGATTGAGAAGGGATGCTAGCCAGTCCACGTCCGGAGCACCCCATCTCAGACAAATCTGATGAAACACGTCCAGGTGCAGGGATCACTCACCCTGGTCCAGGCGCTGACGACTGAGATAGTGCGCCTGCCAACTTTCTACGCCCGGCATGTGAACAGCAGAGATTGCCGAAACGTGACCTTCTGTCCACCGCCGAACGGGAACTACCCCCAAGGCCGCAACCGAGCTTCTCGTCCCGTCCTGGTGATAGACGTATGCCACAGCCGTGGCATTGTTTGACTTAATCTGGACAGGGCACCCGTGCAGCCTCGACCCATGGGAGAGGCAGCACAAAAGAGCAGCCCCAGGACTCCGCCCCAGGCTGGCATCTGTCGTGATCACCGTCCAGTAAAGGGGGAGGAAAGACTTCCCCGACCAAAGAGCCGGGGATCGCAGCCACCAGAGGTGTGGTAGTGAACGTAAGGGACTGCCTCGAAGGGGGCCACCATCAGGCCTAGGACCCACATGCAAAAACGGAGAGAGGCCCATTTCTGGGACAGCAGGGACCGAAACGCCGACTGAAGCGGCTGCCGCTTGGTAGGCAGAAAGAAAAATCTTCGCCCAGACTGCATCCAAGATCAGCCCCAGATACTCCAGGCTGTGAGACGGAATCAGAACCGACTTCAGAAGGTTGATCACCCATCCGAACTCGTGCAGAGTGATCGCCACATTGGCCCTGAGCGCTGGAGCCGAAGAACCAGGGTGAAGACCCGAGTCGCCGAGGCCAGACCAAAAGGGAGAGCTACGAACTGGTAGTGATCCTCTCCACCGCAAGGCTAAGGAAGCACTGGTGCTGGGCGCAGATGGGAACTTGTAGGTATGCATCTTTGATTTCGGGGGAGGCCAGGAAAAAACACACTGGTGCAGGGCCGCTACCACCGAGCGTACCGACTCCATCCGAAAACCTGCGAACCCGCACAAACCTGTTGAGGTCCCTCAGATCCAGGATGGGACAAACCCCATCCTTCTCCGGAACCAAGGAAAGGTTGGAACAAAAAAACCTTGGGAACGCTCCACATGCGGAATGGTAATGACCGCCCCTGACCAAACAAGTCCTGTACGGCCCTGAAATAGGTTGGAGATAAATAGGCGGGAACGAAGTTCTATTCTGTACCCCAACGATCCCAGTGGTCCGAAATGCAGGAGGACCTCGTCTGCGAACCCCAGGAGACGCCCCCCCCACCCAAGAGTCGGGTGGAGGCACCCCGACATGCGGAGGAGGCCTTGTCCCCTAACTTGCCACGGTTACGCTGCCAGGGACGCTTCTGTCCCCCCGCGGGGGCCTTAGCGGACTGAAAACCCTTGCCCGAGGAGCGGAGGTGGGGGGAACGCAATCCTCCTTGTCTCCAGGAGAAAGGTGCTCTTCCCACCTGTGAGATTGTTGATAATCTCAAACGATGAGGCCCCGCCTGGTCTTGCAATTGTAGGGTCTCACGCTCTGAGGTGATCAGTGTCTAATAGTGCCCTCTCGTGAGCAGCAGCGGATGCCTCACACCCATCCCCGCTATCAGAAGCATCAGGGATCTCGGGAAATGAACGTCTCCTGGACTGTCGACCTGGCGTCTATAGGGACGGTGTACCTGAAGCACTGGCTGCAGGCACAGAGAGGTCCAGTGGGGAAGCACCCACAGCGGCTGCCATCCTGTCACCCACCCTGGCGGCGCCAAAACAAGGCCCAATGCCAGGAGACCACTGCACCCCCCACCCCACAGCTGAGCAAGGCTGGGCACAAGGGGCACCCCAGAGGGACTCACCACCCGACCCGGAGAAGAGATGCTTGCCGCTGCTGTCCACCACTGTCGCTGCCCCGCTTGCCTCCTGTCCTTCTCCACTGCTGCTGTCCAGAGCTGCTGCCGCTTTTGCCCAGGGAAATCCAGCCGTGCAGGGGGGTAAAACGGCGCCATCGTGACCAGGACTGCCCCCTGGCACACACAGGCCAGATCAAGGTACAGAGACAACAGAAAAATGTCCGCCCTGCACCATTAGAGGCCAAATACCATAGAGAACAGCGTCGCGGCTACGCCAAAATGGCCACCGGCCGTTTCCCAGGCTCCACCATGCGGCCAGCTACAGGAAAATGTCAGCCGAACACCGGCAAAATGGCTGCCGAGCGATCCGACCACCGCAGCACGAGGTGCGGAGGGGGGCGGGAGGGACCTCTAGGGCCCTACGCACACACACCCTGGGAACCCCCGGGGGGGGGAGGGGGGTGCGACAGTGGGGTACAGGAGGGGTGGGATTACTAGCAAGGGAGGGGGGAAGACCACTCGCTAACCTGACACCCCAGAGGGGAGAACCGCCAGCTCCCACCCTGGACCCCCGAGGGGGAGGGGGGGACGTACTTACCCCATCTAGTCGGGCGGTGCGGGGATCCCAACCGAGACAGCTTTCGTGCTCCCGGCTAGGCCGGAGGGAGCTTTCGGCCCTGGGCGCACTGCGTGCGTTAGCGGGGTGTTTAACCTGCAGGGCCACCCCGTCCGGATCGGGGTTTGTCACGGTCAACCCAGCGCAGAGCATCTGGTCTAATGCATGGTCGGCTGGGGAGACTACCTGGGTCTGAGACCCAGCCTGTTGCCCAGCACGGCTGCTTGATTGAAGTCTTCATCCGTGAGGCTGTCCAAGCCGAAAGTGGACTAGAGAGGTACCACAGATCCCAACAGGGAGCCTAGGTCTAACTCCTTGCACTAGGCAGAAAAAACTGGGCTAGCAGATGCTGGGTGTGGGGTTATCTGCCAGTGGGGACTGCCCCCTGGGAGGGGCTGTGTCTGTTACTATTCTTTTTGCTGTTAGAACTGCCTGTTCTGTCTAGTAACTCCTGATAAGAGGCAGCATAACCCACTTAATCCTAAGAATCGCTGTGCCTGTCGACGAACGAAAGAGAAAATTCCTTTAGTATCACTTTACCCGCTTCTAGGCTACCCAGCCGCAATTCGGCCCTTCAGAGCAAAATCACGTATCTGTACGTGATTTCCATTGCTTGATCTGGAGCGCACGCGCGCCGTCGGCGACTCACTCCCGCTGTGATTGGACACAACGGGAGCCAATCAGAAGGTCCGGTGGATCCAATGTTCGCCAGGACCCTTCAATCATTCCCGAGGCAGACAAGACAGTGGTCTGCCTATTTAAATAAGGTAGATCGCCGTTCTGTCAGAGGGGAAGCTGGAGATCCTGTGTTTCTGCTAAGCAGGAACATGGATCTCTGTCTCCCCCAAGTCAATGCACCTCTCCCACAGTTAGCAAGCACTCCCTACGGAGCAAATTTAACCCTTCAATTGCCCCTGACGATGACCCCTTCCCTGCCAGTGTCATTTGTACAGTGACAGTGTATTTTTTTTCACACTGATCACACTGTGTCAGATTTGTCCGCCGCAATGTCGCAGTCCCTCTATAAGTCGCTGCCATTACTAGTAGAACAAAAAATCCATAAATCTATCCCATAGTGTGTAGACGGTATAACTTTTGCGCAAACCAATCAATATGCATTTATTGGGAATTTTTTTTACCAAAAATATGTAACAGAATACATATTGACCTAAATTGATGAAGAAATTTGATTTTTACCTTTTTTTTTTTTGGATGTTTTATAGCAGAAAGTAAAAAAAAAATTGATTGTTTTTTTCAAAATTGTCTGTATTTTTTTATTTATAGTGCGAAAAATAAAAAACGCAGAGGTGATCGAATACCACCAAAAGAAAGCTCTGTTTGTGGGAAAAAAAGTGACATTGATGTTATTTGGGTACAGTGTCGCACGACCGCGCAACTGTCAGTTAAAGTAGTGCACTGCCGTATCAGCAAAAATGGCCTGGTCATTAAGGGGGGGGGTAAACATTCCAGAGCTGAAGAGGCAAAATCGACTTTTGTCAAACTAGGGCTACCCACGGCTAGAATATTAGATGATTGAACAGGAATCAACTGAATTTTGAACAGCCTATGGGGGCCAAAAATAGTGAAGGAAATAAATGTTCTGCTTCTTCTAACAAGAAGAATGATGACAGGAGGAGATTCATATTTATATAGGAAATGAGGAATATTTCTTTATAATTATATTAGTTATTTTATTTGTTATCATTTATATTATTATTAATAATTATGAAATTAATAAAACTACTGCAAATAATAATTTCAAATGTATTATTATTATTATTATGAAAAAATATATTAAATAATGATAATTTATACTATTATCAATATAATTTTATCATTATTATTGTTATTATTATTAATAATAACAATGTATGTTTTTTGGCTAAAATTCTGCTTCAAAATTTAAGTGATGCTGAAGATATCCTTATTCTTTAAAAAATATTCCATACACTTCCACTTTAAAAAAAAAAAAAATGTTGCTTATAACAAGCAAATGATTATATATATATATCATCTATCTATCTATCTAGCTATCTATCTATATATATATATATACATACACACAGACAATCAGCACAGTTGCTCAAATCGAACATTTTTTTCAAACAAAGTGACCGGTAATTTTGGCCATCTGACAAATCATTGGATCTATTTATACCTGAGTTCAGTGAGATTTGAATATTGAAGACAGGCAGATAAAATTCAGTCCCAACCCCCATCTCCAGCCCCTCGACTTTTTTTTTTTTTTTTTCAAAGTGACCGTTAATTTTGGCCAACTGAACAAAAATGGTTGGACCCATTTTTAGCTGGTCAGCGAAAAATAAACATTCAAGACATGCAGATAAAATCCACCTCCCCCACCTCCCCCCCCCCCCCCCCCATACACCTCTATGTAGTGAAATGTAGGGATTCACTCTCCAGCAATCATACATTGGGATTAACAACATGGGGAGATTAACTCCTTGCTGATATTTCATTTGCAATGCTGTGCTGTAGGCAGGGATACTGCTGAACAAACAAATCGCAGCAGTGCAGTAAAGCAGAGTGCTAGAGTTTAACTGACAAAGCAATTTGCAGCAGTGCAGTCGAGTGAGGTGCAGCCCAACTGCCACTGATGACATCATAGAGGCAGAGATTTTTGAATTGCTGTAAGCAGCTCAGCACAGTATGTGGGTCAGTTTGAGCTTGACTCTTGTAGAGAACAGACCTGTGTGATCTGCTCTGAGAATTCTCATTCGATTTACTAAGCGAATATTCAGATATCTTTCTGATTAGCAGAGTAAATACTTTTATCTTCATTTCTTTGTCACTTTTCTCCATTTTTGTGACAAATTTGGAAAATGAGCCTTTTTAAAGTGCTTGCTATTTTCTGCTTTCTGCACCTGGTATTTGGTGTGGAATTTGCTCATGCCCGGCCATTGTACAACCGTGTGGAGGCTAAAGCCGGCTCTACACTGGAGATCCCATGTGTGATCGCCGCCAAATATCTCTCTGGTGCAAGCAGTATTAGGGTTGAGTGGGGAATGACTCCAGAAGGAGGCGGTCCCTACACTCCTATCATGATTACTAATCAGGACAACCTGCAGAAGAAGGAAAGTAAAAGGTTTCATATGGGTCTGACCGGCTCAGATGAAAATGATTGCTCCTTGCTCATCAGCTCACTTCTGCAAAATGACAGCGGAACCTACGAGGTCCAATTTACCGTGGACAATGTCCAGTATCACCCATTCAAGAAGGTCATCGTTCACGTGACTGGTAAGTGTTATAGGATTTGGTTTAATGTTCATTCTATGGGGTCTTCTCCTGCTGGGGGGGGGGGGTTATTGGGAAGCAGGACCAGGCTGGGCAGGTACAGCTCAGAGTACATGGGGCTGCTGGGCAATCTGTTAACCCTTTCCCTGCCAGTTTTCTCCCCCATACACAAGGTAAAATACACATCTTATACCCAAAAATCATCAACACAGGAGATTGCCAGTCATTGCAATCTGATGTATTGTATCTCAACAGGGTGGATTTGATTTAAGTGGTCATTACACTGTACACCTATAGGGGTCATTATGGAAACTAGAAGAATGAGCCGGCACTCACTGGAAATCTTGTGAATTATCTTTTCTTCCATCGTTCCATATATGACACGGTTACAGGTAAGACGCTGGCGCATTTCAGCGACAGAAGAGCGCCTTGATCACAGCATACATTACATTAAAAAGGAGAACCATATATATACACACAAATTTGTTCATGAAGTGTGTTCCAATTATTACAAGAATTTTACCAAATGAACATCTAAAACTCATAGAGGACCCGCAGAGAGCAGACATACATTTATATAATCTAAGGATGAGAGGAGAACTAAGCCATTAGACTGCCTTGAAATGCAGTAAAGTGGTTATACAGCGCCCAGAGAGACTAACATGTGCTCAATGGCCTATGGCATAGAGGACCCGCAGAGAGAAGCATACGTTTGTGTATTTGATTATGTATATTGAAGAAATCTGGGCTGAACATGTGATCTTTAGAAACATTTGATAACTGTGTATATATATGGTTCCCTTTTTTCATTTAATGTATACTCTGATCGAGGCGATCTTGTCGCCGAAACACGTCAGCGTCTTACCTGTAACCGTGTCATATATGGAACGATGGAATAAAAGATAATTCTGAAGATTTCCAGTGAGTGCCGGCTCATTCTTCTAGTTTCCATATGCTAATTCTGAAACGCTTGGAGAACGTTTTTGGGCCAGAGCACCTGCAAGGGTGAAGTATAATTGCCTGCGTTGGGCTTTGCTGTGCAGAGCGGTGTTTCCCTGTGTGTTCGTTCATATAGGGGTCATTATACTATACAACTATAGGGACCATTACACTGTACACCTATAGGGGTCATAATTATTTCACAAATCCCATAGATACCTTGTAATACTGATACATGTTAACACTCGCAGTCGCATTACTGGGGATATCAAAATATAACATTACCAGGGATATCCACATATCACATTACTGGGGATATCCACATATAACACTATCAGGGATATCCACATATAATAATACTGGGGATATCCACATGTCACATTACCAGGGATATCAACATATCATATTACTGGGGATATACTTGCTTGTGTGTCCCTTTGTGGCGAGACGTGTCGTTTCGGGTT
>BLSH010344769.1:2263568-2274767 GCA_018402905.1 Glandirana rugosa | reverse complement strand
CAGGTTTCCTATGGACCACATTCTGAGGTGCAAATCTGCAAAAAGCACTAAAAATGCATAGGTGTGAATACAGCCTTAATACTGATTTGGGTTATTTTCACCAAAGAAATGTTATCCATTGAAAACAGCCGATCCGGCTCGGGAGCTGCTCGGCCGTCATCCCAGGCAGCGGGAGGGGACATCCCCCCTCCCGACACAGTCCGCCGCTCTTCTCTGGCCTCCCGTCTCACCGGGAGACTGGAGCTCCGATCCAGCACGTCCGCCGGCTGTGTGGAGTCCCTGTGGAAGCCGGAATCGGCTTTGATCGGGACTCCTTCGTACCGGGAGCGACATAACAACGTCACTTCTGGTTTACTCGGCGGCTAATGGCGCCGGTTTAAAAAAAATGACAGTATTCAGAATCGCCGTTTCTGGCGATCTGAATACTGTGAAGTGCAAAGGAGGGATGCGAGCCGACCGATGCGAGCCAGTCCCAGTTTCTGGCCTGCAGCATACCGTCCAGGCAGGGGCGGAAGGTCTGCGAATGGGTGGCTACCCACTGCGTAGGAGTGAGAGTTCCTTCCTTCCCCCCCCCCCTTTTCAGGGGCGGAAGGGGGACCGATGACCCAAAAAAAAAAAATGTTTCTGGGAAGCCGCTGGTAGTAGCTCCTTTTCACCCTCTTCCCACCCCCCCGCACCGCACCCGATCGTCTGGCGCCGTTCGTTTGATTTTTCGCCACCATGCGGCGATCAGCCGCCATTTTGCGGCGGACGGCCGCCATTTTGCCATAGCCGCGGACATGCTGGACCTATGGGGCTTTCCCTCTATTGCTCAGAGCGGCCGTTTGCGGTACTGCACATTCCCTGTAGATGGGTTTCGGCCTCTAGTGTTCAACGGCGGCCATATTGGAGCCTCATGCTTCTGCAAAAACGTGTGTGGAACGTTTTCCTTTCTCTTTGGAGCAGTGTGTGCTCCTGATGGCGCGGCTCTTCTGCCGATCCTCAAGGGTTACAGGCAGCAAACAGCAAGTATAGCTGGGCCCTCCTGTGGGTGCTGGTGGCGGCGGGTGCAGTCCTCCTGGGTTCCCTGGTACGCTGTGGGGCGGTGGTGTGCGGCTGTGTGGGGGTGCCTCAACTTTTTAGTTTTCACCTGTGTGTCACTAAGACTGTTTTGAGGGGAGAACGATGGCAGACTATACTGCTGAACCTGCTGAGGAGGAATCAGCGGCGGCGCAATCTACGCAAGGGGCTTTTTTGGACCAGCTGCGGGCGGTCTTCAGTGAATTTCTCCCCCGGGCGGATGTCGCCCAACAAGGCCTCCAAGAAGCGTCCCCCTCCTCCTCTTTATTCATCAGGGGAGGATTCTGAGCCGGAAGTGGCCTCTGGGGTCACAGGGACCCCAGTGGACCTATCTGATGGGGAACTGGGCCCATCGAACGGTGAGGAGGATCAGGGGGCGGCGGCTGCGCCTGAAAAAGCGCTGGTTTCCGCCTGGCATGCGCACTACGCTGCGATTGAGCCAGGTTGGCAAATCACAGACTTCTGCGTATGTGTGTGGGTCCTCCAGGTCCCCTAGGGCCCCCAAGGCTTACCCCTATGATCAATTTTTTGATCACTTTATTTATCGTGAATGGCAGCGTCCACATCATTATTTTTTCGAGTTTCGCCGTAGACAGGGGCCTCCTCCCTCGGGTCAGAAGAGGTTTTTTCGCGCCCCAGGTGCAACAGCTAAAGGGAATCCGAAAAGGCGGAGGACAAGCCCTCCTCAGCCTGATGGGTTGCGCCCAACCGGGCTTCACGTGGGGGGACGTCTTCTGGGGTTCGCAGACCAGTGGCTGGCTCACATTCCAGACCGTTGGGTCCGGGAAGTGGTGTCCACCGGGTACAGGATAGAGTTCAACACTCTACCCCCAGACAGGTTCTTCCCATCGATCTTAGGGCTCCCGCAGGCACGCTGGGGGCCCTCTTCGGGGCTGTTCAAGCACTCTTGGACCAAGGGGTGATCGTGCCAGTGCCTCCAGCGGAGAGGTTTCAAGGTTTTTACTCAAATCTGTTCGTGGTCCCCAAAAAAGGGGGGGGTCCGGCCAGTACTGGACCTGAAGGCCCTGAACCGGTATGTCAGGGCGCGGAAATTCCGGATGTAATCTATCCGCTCGGTTGTGACCGCCCTCCATCAGGGGGAATTTCTGGCGTCTCTGGACATCAGGGATGTGTACCTCCATGAACCTATCTGTCCACGGCATCAGCGTTTCCTTCACTTTGCAGTGGGAGACCTCCATTATCAATTTGTGGCACTCCCTTTCGGTCTAGCCTCAGCCCCTCGAGTGTTCACAAAACTGGTAGCTCCGGTATTGGCGTTGCTGCGACAGAGGCATTGTGGTAGTAGCTTACCTGGACGACCTGCTCCTGGGAGCGGAGTCCGCCTCAGCTCTGGAAGAGAATGTGAGAATCACAATGACCTTGCTGCAGGACTTCGACTGGTTGCTCAACCTGCAGAACTCGACGGTGTCTCCATCCCGTCGCCTGGAGTATCTGGGTCTGATTCTGGACACAGAGCAGGTGAAGGTTTTCCTTCCTCCAGCCAAGTTGCTGTCACTGCAGTCAGCAGTGCGAACCCTCCTGTCGCACAGACGGTCTTCATTACGGTTCTGTATGCGGGTGCTGGGACTCATGGTCTCGACGTTCGAGGCAATACAATACGCCCAGAGTCACACTCGTCTCCTTCAGCGAGCAATCCTGTCTCGGTGGGACAGGTCATCTCGATCTTTGGACCTTCTGATCCGTCTGAGTTCCCAGACCAGGGCGTCTCTGACCTGGTGGCTTCGGGACTCGGCGTTGATTCAGGGGAAGTCATTCCTGCCCCTTCAGTGGATGATCATCACCACGGATGCCAGTCTTTCAGGCTGGGGCGGGATCCTGGGGCAGCTGTCTGCCCAGGGCCGTTGGTCGGCACAGGAGGCTTGACTTCCCATCAGTATGCTGGAACTGAGAGCAATCAGATTGTGTCTATCTCACTGGACAGTGAGGTTGCAGGGTCGTTCGATTCGGATTCAATCGGACAATGCCACGGCTGTGGCATATGTGAACCATCAGGGCGGCACGAGGAGTCCGGCAGCTGCGCCGGAGGCAGCTCTGATACTGCGTTGGGCGGAACGTCACATTCCGGCAATCTCTGCCATTTACATTCCAGGTGTAGAAAACTGGCAGGCGGACTTTCTCAGTCGCCAGACGCTGGACCAAGGAGAGTGGTCTCTCCATCCAGAGGTGTTCAAGCAGATTTGCCGCAGGTGGGGGACGCCAGACGTGGATCTGATGGCGTCTCGCTTCAATCACAAGGTGAGGACCTTTGTGTCCAGAACGAAGGATCCGTTGGCAGTGGCCACGGACGCTCTGGTGGTCCCCTGGGGCAGCTACTGCCTTCCCTCCGATAAAACTTTTACCGCGATTGATACGCAGGATAGTAGTGGAGGGAATACCAATAATCCTGGTGGCTCCAGATTGGCCTCGACGCACTTGGTACGCCGACGTGGTGCAAATGGTGGCAGACGCCCCTTGGCGGCTCGCGCTGCGAGAGGATCTTCTGTCTCAGGGGCCCATCTTGCACCCTGCTTTACCCTCGCTGGCTTTGATGGCATGGCTATTGAGTCCCAGGTGCTAAGAGACAGGGGAGTTGCTGACTCCGTGATCCCTACCTTGTTGAAGGCTCGCAAGTGTACTTCTCGCAAGATTTACCACCGCACCTGGAAGGCTTATATAGCTTGGTGCGAGGCGGAGGGTCATAACCCTCGCTCTTATGTGGTGTCTAGGGTACTGACTTTTTTGCAGCAAGGCCTGAACAAAAACTGTCTTTGAGTACTCTCAAGGGCCAGATATCGGCTCTGGCGATTCTTTTCCAGAGACCCTTGGCTTCGCACTCGTTGATTCGTACCTTTGTACAAGGTGTGCGACAAGTGGCGCCTCGGGTGAAGGCCCTGAGGGATCTGAATTTGATGCTTTCTGTCCTTCAGAAGCCGCCCTACGAAAATATTAGGGAGATTTCCTTACAACTGCTGTCGCAGAAGGTGGCCTTTTTGGTAGCCATCACTTCCGCCAGACGGGTGTCTGAGTTGGCAGCACTGTCGTGCAAGTCTCCCTACCTAGTCCTGCACAAGGACAAGGCGGTCTTGCGACCCTCTCCTTCGTTTTCTCCGAAGGTGGTTTCTTCGTTTCATATTGACGAAGATATTGTTTTTCCTTCATTGTGCCCTCGCCTATCGCACCCAAAAGAAATTGAGTTGCATACTTTGGACGTAGTGAGGGCCTTACGAGTGTATTTAGCTGCTACAGCTTCTTTTCGGAAGTCTGATACTCTGTTTGTGCTGACAGAAGGTCCGCGCAAAGGTTTCGCGACCTCGTCGGCTACTATCTCTCGTTGGATCAGACAGACCGTGACCCGCGCATACTCTGTTCGGGGCAAGGTTCCCCCTTTTCCGGTCACGGCTCATTCTACCCGAGCTGTTAGCACTTCCTGGGCTTTTAGACACCAAGCATCGGTGTCACAGGTGTGCAAGGCGGCCACTTGAGCCTCGGTACACACTTTCACTAAGTTTTATAAAGTGGATGTATTAGCATCTTCGGATGCTGCTTTTGGCCGCAAAGTTTTGCAGGCGGCAGTGTAGGCGCGTCTGGCGCCTCCTGAGAGGTTCTGTTGGGTACAGTTGTCGTTTACCCACCCCTCTTTTTTGACACAGCTTTGGGACATCCCCACATGTCATGAAGAGCTGCGTCTGTCAGTGAACGTAGGAGAAAAAGGGGTTTTATTAAAACTTTCCGTAAAATCCTTTTCTCCGAGTTCACTGACAGACGCAGCACCCACCCCTCTGTGCTTTGTTCTTTGTATGGCTTGTGTACGAACTGAAGAGCTATACTATGTCGAGGGTTTATGTGGGAAGAGAGGATGGCCTCATGAGAGGGGCCAGCTGTTCTTTTCCCCGCCTAGTTAACTCCTAGTGGGACAAGCATAAACCCCACATGTCATGAAGAGCTGCGTCTGTCAGTGAACGTAGGAGAAATGAATGTTTGCTGTGGTTTCATGGCAGAATGTTACTGTGGTTTCATGACACCAACTTCCTAATCCTTTTATTACTTTACCAAGTACAGGGGTGGAAGCGTGTATTCCTACCAAATCATGGCTTCCTAAAAGTCCCAAATTTTCCACTCCCCTCTTTTTATGAACAATTTTGGGTAACAAAATGAATCACCATTTCAAAGGTGTGTACAACTTTAATGCTTATTGAGTATCTATTTAAGTTTCTTCCATGGAAGAGCAGAGCTATAAGAAGGAAGGTTCCTTATGAAGGAAAAGACGGAAACAAAAACAGAAACTTCCCCAGAAACGGGCAGAAAATCCACATAGGAGGATTCACATACCAGAGCTGAGCCTTGTAAAGCCAATTCAGTAAAGTGAAGCCTGCATTAAAGCCACTAGATTTAGCTGACGATCATAGAAAATAAATACTTATTTACTACAGGGCTTGACAAATTTGCCTTGAATCTAGGAGCCGGCTAAAAAAGTTAGGAGCCAGTTTTTTATAGCGTAGTGTGGGGTTGTCAGCGCCAGGGGTAAGACAAGTAATTTGTGCCCCTAACTTACCCACAGCAGAGCAGCCAGTCAATAACTCCACCATTACATCAGGGTTATAGGCTGGCCAGAAAGAGTGACACTAAAAAATCTGTTATGGGGGAAACTCCTTATTATGCTGAATGCATCGTGACTGCGGCATGTAAAACGCCCTCATCTCCTGCCTAATGGAGCTTAAGGGTGGCAAAAACATGTCTCTACTGCACATTATTACCACCCAACTTGCACATCTAAACAAAGCCTCAGTGACAATGTAAATAAAATACAAAAAAAAAGGTGAAAAGTATTCCAGCGCTGCTGATCTTCTGCTGCCTCTTTGCAGCCACTTCCTGCCTACATGTGTGTCCCCCACAGTGACTTTTCATTGATCTGGTGGGTTTCCGGTCCCCATGAAATACTGGAGCCCAGCTGCACATAGAGTGGTAATTGTTGATGGTACACAGGGCTTTATCACAATTTTGTTGCTTAGAATAAAGGTCACGTTTCTCGCGGTGTGGCATCATCTTTCATATTATACAAAAAAATAATGGGCCAACTTTACTGTTTAGTTTTTTTTTATTCATTAAAAGTGTATTTTTTTCAAAAAAATTGCACTTGAAAGACCGCTGCGCAAATACCATGTGACATAAAATATTGCAGCAACCGCCATTTTATTCTCTAGGGTCTCTGCTAAAAAATAATATATAATGTTTGGGGGTTCCAAGTCATTTTCTAGCAGAAAACACTGGATATTTATTTGTAAGCCACTAATGTGAGAGAGGGTTTAGTCTATAAATGGTTAAACTTTCCTGATAGCCCGGAAATAATTGCTTTGAAAGAAGAAGATACATTGTTACTTTTCTTCATTCTAAGATCTAAGTAGAAACAAATATCCCGTGCAGCCGGCCAAGTTTAACAGCTGTTAGATTAAGCAGAGAACTCTCGGCTCTCGCTGAATTTGACACGCTGTGCTAACATAGGCCCCATTCACACCTGAGCCTTTTGTAGCTTGAAGCCTGAAGCTACAAAACGCTGGAGGGGAAAAAAATCAATGATTCTCTATGGAGATGGTTCACATCTTTACTCAAAAACGCCTGAAGCCAAAAGCCTGAAAACGCCTGAAGCTCAAACTAGTTCTGGAAGTATTTTTGCAGCTTGATTTGGGCGTTTTTCTATTTTTTTACATTGGTGACTTTTTGACCTGTACAAAATCGCGGCAAAAAACGCGGCAAAATCGCGGCAAAATCGCGGTAAAAAACGTGTGTATTTCTGCATGAAAACGCGACGCCCAGGTGTGAATGCAGCCATAGGGAGAGAAGGAATGGCAGTCACTCGCCAGGACGCGATTTCTGGTCGCCATGGCGACCTGGCGCCCGGGGTTTGTCGAGGCCTGATTTACTATGATCGTCAGCGCCATCTAATGGCCATAATGTGGTATTTTCCAGATTTACACTATTCTGTAAAAATGAATAACATTCGAACTGGAGACAAAATAGCCAAATAATGCTTGATTTTGCCCCCATTCACACTGAAGAAATGTTTACGCAGTTTCACCTGACAAATAACTGTTATTTTCCTTAGTGTCTTGGAGACTTGAAAAGAAATAGTGTGAACACCAGAAAAGTGGCAACGCTGTGAAGCGTAAGAAACAGACATCCATCACAGATGTGAGGAGTGAGTTAGGGACTTTAGATTGTAAGCTCCTTGAGGGCAGGAACTGGTGTGAATGTGCAATATATATGTAAGCGCTACGTAAACTGATGGCGCTATATAAGTACCTGTAATGAATAACTAACCAAATTCCTTAGTAAAGAGATGATTGCATTGCAGACATCTCTTGGATCCAAATACCCAATCTTTGCCCAATTAGCACAAAGGTTTGTCAGCAGGCTTGCTGGCCTGTATAATGGGCTGAAACACATTGGTTTTTTTTTTTTTTTTGAAGAAAATGCTGCTCCAGGCTCCCTCCAGTACTGCTGGAATTTGACCTGGGTCTTTGAGTATGTGACCTCAGATCAGCCAATCTGGACGCTAATCTTCCTCTTGAGTGCTAATCATAAGACCAATCGCGTAGGCTTTTGTTTACCTGATCAGCACTGAAGGGAACTCAGAGCAGCATTTTCTCCAGTTTCTCCAAAGTTATGTATTTCAGCTCTTCTATTTATCTAATTGTCCAAGTAAAATCCTTCACCTAGTATAATGTTAATATTTAAGTCTAGGTGCACTTTTAATAGTTCTCTGATTAATAAATGTCCCCCAGAATTCTTCAGCTTATATTTATAATAATAACACTGCAGATAGGGCAAGGCAGAGTAATCCCACAGTATGGGAGGCTCAACCGTGACCTTCATCTCTCAGTGAAGAACAGTTTAGTCATAGTGCTGAGTCTGCTGCAAGCTGCCGCCAGCTCCAGAGAACGGGGCCAAGAGGTTGTCTCTTGTAATATTAGGGAACAAGTTCTGGCCACCCGCTCCGTCCAAGATCGCTTTCCACCGAATATCAGCGCAGGCTTCATTACACAGAACAAATTCACGGGAAGAAGAAGCTGGCGGAAGCAGCATATCCACCACAAGATGATCAGTCCAAAGCTTTGTTTAACTCCTTCATGATCGGGGAAGGTGTGCACCTTACAGGAGGTCACTGATAATGTGTAAAATATTCTTTTTCCTGAGCTAACATTGTCATTTTCAAACATTGTTTATAGTCAATGGTGGACAAAATCACTAAAGTGACGCCCTTCACCTACTACCCAACTACAAAGAGATAGACAGATTTTCTTCATCAATAACCCTTTATCTGAAACTGTAAACACTCAGCAATCACATTTAAAGCTGAACTCCAGGATAATAATTCCATTCATTGTGTATTTTTTTTGAATCTCAGTGAGCTTTGTGTATTTCTTCCAGATCTGTGCAGTAATCCAGTGTGAGACTTCCTGTAATAAAGACCGCTCACTGCTGCCCTCTCTCCTTGTGCAGGAGGACTGGTCTGGTTTCCGCCCCCTCCTATAGTTTTCTGGAGTGGGTGGAGCCTGCTGGGTCCCTCCCACAGCTCTGCTCTCTCTCCTTGTGCAGGGGGACTGGTCTTGTCTCCACCCCCTCCTGTAGTTTGCTTTAGTAGGTCCCTGGGCCCCTTTCACAGTTCTGCTCTCTCTCTCCTTATGCAGGGTTGCTGGTCTTCTCTCCGCCCCCTTCTGTAGGTTTCTAAAGTGGGCGGAGCCTGCTGGGTCCCTCCTACAACTATTCCCTCTCCTTCTGCAGGAGGACTGGTCTTGTCTCCGCTCCCTCCTATAGTTTACTGTAGTGTGTGGAGCCTGCTGGGTCCCACCCACAGCTCTACTCTCTCTCCTTGTGCAGGGGGGACTGGTCTTGTCTCCGCTCCCTCATGTAGTTTTCTGTAGTGGGTGGAGCCTGCTGGGTCCCACCCACAGCTCTGCTTTCTCTCCTTGTGCAGAGGGACTGGTCTTGTCTCTGCCCCCTCATGTAGTTTGCTTTAATGGATGGAGTCTTATGGGCCCCTCCCACAGCTCTGCTCTCTCTCCATATGCAGGGTGGCTGGTCTTTTCTCCGCCCCCTTCTGTATTTTTCTATAGCGGGCGGAGCCTACTGGGCCCCTCCTACAAACACTTCTCTTTCCTTTTGCAGGATGACTGGTCTTATCTCTGCCCCCTCCCGTAGTGGGTGGAGCCTGCTGGGTCCCACCCACAGCTCTGCTCTTTCTCCTTGTGCAGAGGGACTGGTCTTGTCTCTGCCCTCTCCTGTAGTTTGCTTTAGTGGACGGAGCCTGCTATGTCCCTCCCACAGCTCTGCTCTCCCTCCCTGTGCAGGGGGACTGGTCTTGTCTCTGCCCCCTCCTTTAGTTTGCTTTAGTGGGTGGAGCCTCATGGCCCCTCCCACAGCTCTGCTCTCTGCACAGGCTATGTACAGCACAGTGATGATGTCACCGCTACTTATACTTTACAAGGTAATATATAGAGGTTTGGGGCACGTAAAGTGGATTTATATCCCTAGTAACTATTGAGGAATGAAATTAAATGAAAGCTTTTGTGCCTGGAGTTCAGCTTTAACCACTTACCGACTGACCGCCCACAATGCACTGCAGATGGGTGCGCGCTGCAGGCAAAGTGACCTACTGGTACTTTGCTGCCTACTTCTGCGTTTAGGGTGCGTGCATGCATGCCCCCTGGCCGGCTCCTGCTGTGACTGTACACAGCGGGAGCCATTCAGCAAGTGCCAGCCAATGATTCATGGCTGGGACCTGCTGCACAGGGAGGGATCAGCTGTATACAGGGAGGGATCAGTGAATTTCTCATCCCTGCAAGGAATGAAAAGTTGAGAGATTGCTAGTAAAAACAGCACACAGTACACACATTACACATAGTCAGGCACACATTTAACCCCTTGATCACCTGAGATGTTATCCCCTTTCCAGCCAGTGTCATTAGTACAGCGACAGAGTATATTATTATCACTGATCACTGTATTAGTGTCTCTGGTGATGTTAGTCCCTCCCACGTCAGTTAGTGTCAGATTGTCTGCTGCAATATCGTAGCCCCTTTATAAGTCATTGATCACCGCCATTAGTAGTACAAATAGAAAAATAAAACTTCCAGTATATATCCCATAGTTTGTAAACGCTATAACTTTTACAGAAACCAATCAATATACACTTATTGGGATTTTTTTTTTTACCAAATAATATAATTTCGTCTACATTTGTTAAAGGGTTTGATGTTTTTTTCATTTAAATCGCAAAAAATAAAAACACTGTGATGATCAAATACCACTAAAAGAAAGCTCTATTTGTGCGGAAAAAAAAAAGATATAAATGGCATGTGGTTACAGCACTGCATGACGGTGCAATTACCAGTTAAAGTAGCGCAGTGCTGAATAGCAAAACATTGCCTGGTCATGAAGGGGGGGTAAAATCTTTCGGCGCTGAGGTGGTTAAACAAGACACACCTGAGTACAATTTACAGCCAGACGAGACACAATTGTGTACAGACTAATAAAGTTCTCCCAGGAAAACAAATGATAATGAGAACCAGTGTATTATTTTACTGAAAGGGTAGTTGGTGCATGGAATAACCTTCCAGCAGAAGTAGGGAGTCCGCCAACAGTAAGTGGATTTAAACATGCTTGAGACAAATCAATATCTATTAATGAACCACTATGTACCAATGTAGTAATATATCACTATGTATCAATGTATCACCATGTATCAATGTATCACCATGTATCAATGTATCACCATGTATCAATTTATCACCGTGATCACCATGTATCAATTTATCACCGTGATCACCATGTATCAATATATCACCATGTATCAATATATCACCATGTATCAATATATCACCATGTATCTACGCATCACTATGTTTCAATGTATCCCTATGTATCACTATCAATGGTGGCCTGCTCATTTGAAGCGGGTCCTTAGACCAGATTTGCCAGGGAGTCTTAGAACTCTTGGCCAATCGGATCTCAGGATCCACTTCCTGTTTGGATGGGAGGAAAAGCAACGGCCCTGTCTCTTCCCTCTGCAACCCCCTCCCAGCATAAGGTAAGGCCATGGATCAGTACCACTATGTAACTATGTACCACTATGTAACTATGTAC
>BLSH010344769.1:2188463-2206730 GCA_018402905.1 Glandirana rugosa | reverse complement strand
GGGCAGGGTCAAGACGGGGTGGACAGGAGGGGCGGCTGACCTTGAATTGTTCTAGGAGGGGAAATTTGGGGAGGTGTGCTAGGAGTGGTGGTTTGAGAGGATTTGTGTTGGGAGGGGGGAAGAGGAGTGCTGGGAAGAGGGATTTGTTGAAGAAAAAGTAATATGGGGGGGGGATTTGTGCTAAGATCTGCAATATGTTTTTCTTTTGGGGGGGGGGGATTATTCTAGCAGGGATGATTGGGGGGTATTTGTGCTAGAAGGGGGGGATTTGTGCTCAGGAGAGATTTGAGGGGTAGAGGATTTGTGCTACGAGGAGGGATTTGGGCTAGAAAAGGTAATCTGGTGGGGGGTAATTTGTGCTAAGATCAGAATTTTTTTAGGGGGGTTGTTCCAGTAGGGATATTTGGGGGGTACTTGTAATAGGAGGAAGGATTTGGTGTGGGGGGGGGGGGGTTGTGCTCGGAGGGGAAATTTGAGGGGTAGAGGATTTGTGCTAGGAGGGGGGTGTTTTTCTGGGGGTGGAGGAATTTGTACTGGGGGCATATGGGGAGAGAGAGGATTTGAGCTGTGGGGGGGACAAAGATTTGTGCCAGGAAGGGCATTTTAGTAGGGGGGTTGATTTGTACTGGGAGGTAAGGGGGATTTATGCTTAGGGGGGAGCATGCAAATTAGTGCTTTATTTTATTTTTTTCGGGGGGGGGGATTTATGCTAACACGTAATCATAAATTTTGGGGGCGCAATTTGGCATGTTCACCCCGGGCTCCATATGACCTTGTCCCTGCACTGGGTGTGGGGGATGGGAGGGGTTTTTTTTCAGCATTGAGTTGGGTTTTATTCCGTTTCTGGAGAGTTCAGCTTTAAGTAAAACTCTGCAGCAATAACCCCCCTGAATATATACTTCTTCGTGGCTTGATCAGTCCCAGCATTATCCTAACTAATGCTCTGGTCAGCAAGGGGGTAAAACCTTCCAAAGGTCAAGTGGTTAACACATGACCTCTGTCTGCAGCGTGAGAACTGACACTTCCTATTCAGAAACTACATATCCCACAATCCCTGGGTCTCTCAGGCTAGTGTTCTGCAGGTGAGAGCTACACAGTAATTAGTCTGACACAGTCACAAACAGGCAGAGCAAGTGGTCAATAACATTCATTACAATATGACTTGTGTAGCGATTGAATACGCTATATTATTTGTTTTTTCGGATTTCCGATCATTTTTTTCCCACGAAAGAGGAGTTACCCTTTAAAGAAAAACTCGGCAGCAATAACCCCCCTGAATATAAACTTCTATACTCCACATTTCCTTTAATGGCTTCATCAGTCCTGAGCCCCGGCATTATCCTAACTAATGACGGTTATTATCATGGCTCCCGGAGATGTGGACGCGGCCGGCCTCAGATAATGAATGATTCCGCTCTTCTGGTTCAGATCATCATCTCATTTACTGATCAGCAATCCCTCCCGGCTGCAGAATTACGATTTATATAAAGAGACGAGGAGGAGCTCAGCCATTGGTCCGTACAACCCCGGAATTCTAATCCTGCAGATTGAAGGAAGTTATTTATCGGGAATTTGATCGGGGGAGGGGATCCTGGAGATTGGCCCTCTAATAAACGTCTGTGAATGATGGAGCAAACGCGCTCAGGCTCTTGATTTAAGTAATTTCAGAGCGGCTTCCTGTGAACCTTCATTAGCTCACGCTCTGGCACGCATACGCAGAACTCGCTGTACAAGTGTCGGGAGCAGAAAACGGGTGACCTCCTGCACCGTGCAATTAGAACGGCTTAATGAAGTTATGTAGATGGTGGCAGAAGGTGTACAGGATAGCAGGACGTTCGTCATGGCGAGTCATTAGGGACTTATTAACGGGCTACAGGAAGGAAGCTTGGAGCTTCAGAAGTATATTTCATATTCCTTTATGGTGTAACCCCTTCTCTACCAACGGCCGTTTATAAACGGTGCAGTGTACGAGGGCTTGCGGCTGCAGCCGTGCACTTCCTATTAATTTTTAGAACCAGCAAAGGGCATTCAGATAAGCGAACCAGGTGGCGATCATTGGGGTATGAAGTTGTGCCGCTCCCTCAAGTGCCAGCAGCACCCGGGGAGCACTGAACTACAGTAAACACTCCCACAGTGAGATCTCCCCTACAGCAAATGAACCTGGAAGCAACGTGTATTATAGCACTTCCAGGTTCACGGCTGTCATTCCTCAGCTACTGGAGCCGAGGATGAAGCTAATCAAGCACAATCTGTGGTTGGTTAGCTGAATTGGAGGTCAAGGGAGACATCAGGAGTCTAATAGACCCCTGATGTCTCCATAAAGAGGACCTGTTCCTTTTCCAGTGCTATCACATAGGGGGCTTGCTAGTGATAATAATAAAGTTTAAAAAAGAAAAAAAAAAAAAGTGTATAAAAAAAATTATTAAACAAACAAAAAAAAAAAAAGATATATATATATACATACACACACACACACACACACACATCTATAAGGGGCTTAAGTTGTTTTCTACCATACACTACATTACCAAAAGTATTGGGATGCCTGCCTTTACACACACATGAACTTTAATACCTTCCCAATCTTAGTCCGTAGGGTTCAATATTGAGTTGGCCCACCCTTTGCAGCTATAACAGCTTCAACTCTTCTGGGAAGGCTGTCCACAAGGTTTAGGAGTGTCTATGGGAATGTTTGACCATTCTTCCAGAAGCGCATTAGTGAGGTTCAGACGCTGATGTTGGAGGAGAAGGCCTGGCTTGCAGTCTCGGCTCTAATTCATCCCAAAGGTGTTCTATCGGGTTGAGGTCAGGACTCTGTGCAGGTCAACTTCCTCCACCCCAAACTCGCTCATCCATGTCTTTATGGACCTTGCTTTGTGCACTGGTCCAAATCATTTGGTGGAGGGGGGATTATGGTGGGGGGGGGGTGTTTTTCAGGGGTTGGACTTGGCCCCTTAGTTCCAGTGAAGGGAACTCTTAAGGAGTCAGCATAACAAGACATTTTGGACAATTTCATGCTCCCAACTTTGTGGGAACAGGTTGGAGATGGCCCCTTCCTGTTCCAACATGACTGCGCACCACTGCACAAAGCAAGGTCCATAAAGACATGGATGAGCGAGTTTGGGATAGGGGAACTTGACTGGCCTGCACAGAGTCCTGACCTCAACCTGATAGAACACCTTTTGGATGAATTAGAGCAGAGACTGCAAGCCAGGCCTTCTCGTCCAACATCAGTGCCCAACCTCACAAATTCTGGAAGAATGGACAAACATTCCCATAGACACTCCTAAACCTTGTGGACAGCCTTCCCAGAAGAGTTGAAGCTGTTATAGCTGCAAGGGGTGGGCCAACTCAATATAGAACCCTACAGACTAAGACTGGGATGCCATTAGAGTTCATATGCGTGTAAAAGAAGGTGTCCCAATACTTTTGACAAAATAGCGTATATCGGCTTTCTATAATGTTTTATGATGTATAAGTCTTAACATATTTCTAAAAAAAATGTGATTTCATGGATATCTGTTGACCTCTAATCAGTAGCAGGTAATGAACAAAACACTGGCATGACAACACACCCAGGCCCATCAGACTCTGAATTTGCCAAGTTGGGTAGAACCACCATTAAAAATATCAGCAAGAAAAAGCTAAAAAGCAGCTGTTACCTCGAAGGCGTTCTCCTTGAACTGCAGTAGGTCCGCCCTGTTTGTATGGAGGGAGTACCTCTTCTTTGATTGATAGGGGTTTGTATATGTGATCCTTTTGTTGCAGCCCTTGTCTCCGGAGGGAATTGTGATTTCAAAGGCCTTTGAAAACATAAAATATTTAAATTATTATTTTATTTATTGATTTTTTTATATTATAATTATTTAATGATTATTCAATAATGCCATTATTTAATGATTATTTTATAACATTATTATTTGAGTTATTTTGGATATTATGTTTGTTTGTTGTTTTTTTTTTTTTTTTTTTACATTATTGATGTTGTAAATGTATTGCCATGTATTGTTATTTTGTATTATGTCTTGTATTTTTTAAACAGTTTGCAAACTAAAAAATATATATTATGATTCCATGATTATTTTATTTAAAATAGAACTGTATGCAATATTTTTTTTTCATTTTGGATAGAATATGGAGGGGTATAACCCCTGGCAGATTGTTTTGTAGCCATCTGTGTCCCATTAGGTAGATTTCCCTTCACTTCCTGTCCCATAACCCAACAGGAAGTGAGAGGAAATTAAGGGAATCCCGTAGTACCCCCAGGTCACCAGAACTAGTGTCCCCATTGGAAAATTTCTCCTCTATTACTTTCTAGGGACAACCCAAAATTTGGGATTTTCTTTTACTTTCACTGATAATGGTAAACAGGAGAAATAGAGAGGGGGAATCTCCTTAACAGGGGCACAGATAGCAATAAAAACCTGACAGGGGTTTGAATCTCTCTCCACTCCATTCAAAACTATAAAAAAGTTTTGCTCTTAGTTATATTTTAATGATTATTGTTTAATATTATTATTTCATTATTATTGTATAATATTGTTATTTAATCATTATTTATAATATATAATATTGTTATTTAATCATTATTTAAAATAATATTATTTAATAATATTATTTAATGATTAATTGCATTCTTATTTTTATTGAATGATTGTTTTATAGAATTATTTAATGATTGCATTCTGATTTTATAATATTTTTATTGAATGATTATTTTATTTAATGATTATTTTAAAATATTATTATTTCATGACTATTTTATAGTATTATTTAATGAATGCATTCTGATTTTATAATATTTTTATTGAATGATTATTTTATTTAATGATTATTGTAAAATATTATTATTTCATTAATATTTTATTCAACTAATATTTTATAATACTATTGGCTGACGTCACAGAGTCGGCGTTCTGTCAATATGTGATGCTCTGTCAATATGGGACGCTCTGTCGGTATGGGACGCTCGCAAACTGCGCATGTGTGTGCGGCATAGAATCTTCCGGTATGCGTCCCATACCTTTGCGTTCCACTCATTTTGCGTCAGGTGTTCTATTGATGTGGAACGCTCTCAAATAGCGCATACGCAGTTACTAGTGACATTTTAAGAAAAGCCGCTATTTGAGAGCGTTCCACATCAACAGAACACCTGACGCAAAGTGAGTGGAACGCAAGGGTATGGGACGCATACTGCAAGACTCCATGCGCAGTTTGCGAACGTCTCATACCGACGGAGCATCCCATATCGACAGAACACCGATCCAGGCTCGGGCAGGATTGTGACAATGAAGTCGGGATCCGCCCACATGCCTGAAGCTGCACCCGGCGCACCCTCTCAGCGAGCTGCTGAGAGCCTGAGCCGGAAGCTCCCGTCCACATTAAATAATTATATTATAAATAAGCATTTAATAAAATAAAATATAAATAATAATATTATACAATAATCATTAAATAAAAAATATAAAAAATAAAATTTAAATAATAGCATACAATAATCATTAAATAATATTATAAAAATTAAAATAATCATTAAATACAAATATTATAAAATAACCATTAAATAAACTGTTTTCGGGTAAAGGGGGAAGTTTAGCCAACTGACCCGCCCCCCACAACACAAATTACTCGACTGGTCAGTAGGGAGCCCAGATCAGCATTTTTGCCAAGAAAAATGAAAACAACCATGAAATACTTTTTTATAAAAAAATAATATTATAAAATAATAATTGAATAATAGGTTTTCTGCTAAAGGAAATTAGGTTCAGTCAATGTGACCTCTGACCCCCCCCCCAATATAAATTATATGACTGGTCAGTAGGGAGTCCAGAGCAGCATTTTCTCCAGGAAAGAAAGCATTTGAACCCTCCGTAATAGGATCTCAGAAAGACTTTATCTTATCATCTGAGCCCAGGTCGGATGTAATGAGTGGATAGAGCACAGCAGAGTAGCGGTCAGGCCATAGAACCCCACGTAGCGGCTGTGCGCGCTCTCCGGCTCGTTAATCCATTTCCATTAGAGGCGGCGGATCCGGCGCGCACAGCACTTTCAGAAACAAATTACAGGAGAGCTTTAATATTTTCAGATTGTAATGTTTCATTGCAGCTCCCCTAGGAATGAATGCTAGACATACTAATTCAAATTGTTTTAACAATGAACAGCCAAGCAAAATTATACATGTCAGCTCGTAATAATCCCTTTTCAGAGAGAGCGCTCCAGCAATTTATCATAATGCAAAATAATCGCTGTTCTGTATATTTACTGGGAATAGAGGAACTGCATAGACTGCACAGCGCTACCAGGTCAGTCATTATCAGTTAGGCAAACTGGGCTGCTGCCTAGTGTGGGGGCAACAGGAAAAAAAGGTCTTCACCATTTTAATTACATTTTTTTTATTTTTTTATTTTACCCCCAAGTGTGAGTTACAGCCAACAGTTTCATTTCTGTGAGTTGTTCTGGTGCCACTGCTCCTCCTCCATACAGCTATAGCTGTGCTTGCAGCTGAGTCACATTAGGTGATGAAGGACCTACATTACATGTATGAGAACCAGTGGCCTATCCTCCATGGGTGCATGGGGTGCGGTGCACATGGGTCCCAAGGCTGGGGCATTTCCAATATGCCCTCACATATTAAATGGGGGTGTCAGTCATGGATGTCAGTAGATGTCAGATGAAGTGAATCACTTACTACTGACCTCTGAACTCTGCTTCATTTACTACTGACCTCTGACCTCTGCTTCACTTACTACTGACCTCTGAACTCTGCTTCATTTACTACTGACCTCTGAACTCTGCTTCATTTACTACTGACCCCTGAACTCTGCTTCTCTGACCTCTGAACACTGCTTCACATACTACTGACCAATGAACTTTACCTCACTTACTACTGACCTCTGCTTCACTTACTACTGACCCCTGCCTCACTTAATACTGACCTCTGAACTCTGCTTCACTTACTACTGACCTCTGTTTCACTTCCTACTGAACTCTGCTTCACTTACTACTGACCTCTGAACTCTACCTCACTTACTACTGACTCCTGAACTCTGCTTCTCTTACTATTGACCTCTGCCTCACTTCCTACTGACCTCTAAACTCTGCCTCACTTCCTACTGACCTCTAAACTCTGCCTCACTTACTACTGACCTTTGAACTCTGCGTCCTTTTAAGCCACCACCAATATTCAGCTCAAGAAAAAACACAACCAATTGTTGCTATAGCTCCTCTGCGGCCCATAAACGCATATGTGCAGCATGTGAGCGATAAAGCCCACCCTCTTTGCAACCACACATATGCGTTCTGTGTATGGCAAGAGGTTAAAAAAAAATCTGTGCTTGTTAGGAACATTATGCAGGGAGCATTCAACTTTCATTTTCTCATTCTCTAATATCAGTATATTTCAAATAAACAAGTATTGAGCCGAACATTTCCCTTCCATTCTGCGCTCAATTAGAATCTTCAATTTGCTGTTGGAACATTACAACTCTTATAAAGGCCACAAGTACATTTCAGGACTCGGCGTCTGATGGTTTTAATAAACCAGGGGAGATTAAAAACTCAGAGGATAGCCATGAAAATGAATGGCTGCCCATTAAGAGCTTATTAAACACTGTCAGGAAACGGAGGAAGTTTTCCACCCAAACTTTGGAAACTTTGTATGACGATCCATGAGAGGGCAGTAAAGCTGGAATGAAGCCCGGATGATGGATGGCCATGTGATGGGCACTAATGTCCAATAACTCCATAGACAATTATCTTCTTCTAGATTAACAATGCATCTCCGCTGCCAAATACTACACGCAGCCTCCCGTGCTGAACTGGGATTTACGCATGGTTCATGTGTTAAAGAGGAACTTCACCTTTGCTAGAAAAAGATCAAACTGATACAAAAAAAACATCATTAAAGCTCAGCTTCAGATTTAATCTTTTGTTTTGGGCAAAGCAGGGGCAGGTTTGAACCTCTGCCGGGTTTCAATATGTCTGCAGACCTGAAGAGGACACTGTGTGGTTACCTCAGGCTGGCAGGAGCTTATTGAGGATTAGGCTGTCCCCTGTCATGGGCTCCAGGTTGGCATCTTGGCCAACAGGGTGTCATCTACTCCCATTTTTTTCAAAATATGACCCCAAGGAAGGGATATTGTATTGCTATCGGATTGATATGGAGAGGTCCTTATTTTTTTTTTAGCCCTGATGAAGAGGGGCGTTCTACTACTGGCCTCTGAACTCTTCTTCACTTACTACTAACCTATGAACTCTGCCTCGCTTACTACTGAGCTCTGACCCACCTTTGCTAGAAAAAGTTCAAACTGATACAATAAAACATAATTTAAAGCTTAGCTTCAGATTTAACCTTTTGTTTTGGGCAAAGCAGTGGCAGGTTAGAACCTCTGTTGGGTTGCAATATGTCTGCAGACCTGAAGAGGGCACTGTGTGGCTTCCTCAGGCTGGCAGGAGTTTGTTGAGGATTAGGTTGCCCGCTGTCATGGGCTCCAGGTTGCCATCTTGGTCAATGTGTTGTCATCTGCTCCTTTTTTTTTTTTTTTTTATATCATCCCAGGATGGGATATTGTATTGATATTGGATTGATATGGAGAGGTCCTTATTTTTTTTTTTAGCCCTGATGAAGAGGGGCGTTCAACTACTGACCTCTGAACTCTTCTTCACTTACTACTAACTTATGAACTTCTGCCTCACTTACTACTGACCTCTGAACTCTGCCTCACTTACTACTGAGCTCTGACCCACCTTTGCTAGAAAAAGATCAAACTGATATAATAAAACATGATTTAAAGCTTAGCTTCAGATTTAACATTTTGTTTTGGGCAAAGCAGTGGCAGGTTAGAACCTCTGTTGGGTTGCAATATGTCTGCAGCCCTGAAGAGGGCACTGTGTGGCTTCCTTGGGCTGGCAGGAGTTTGTTGAGGATTGGGTTGCCCCCTGTCATGGACTCCAGGTTGCCATCTTGGTCAATGTGTTGTCATCTGCTCCTTTTTTTTTTTTTATATCATCCCAGGAGGGGATATTGGATTGATATGGAGAGGTCCTTATATTTTTCTAGCCCCGATGATGCTCTTGGACCGACCGAAATGCGTTGGATAGTTTTATTTGTCCTCTTGACTTTTATCAGAATAAAGTTGTATCTGGGTCTCTTAGCCATGGTGTGGCTTTTCAATTTCCATATTTGTTACATTACATTATAACTACTCCCATTTTTCCACTTTCCTGCATGGTGTTGTAATATGTCTGGCCACCTGAAGAGGGCACTACGTGGTTTTCTCAGGCTGGCAGGAGCTTGTTGAGGATTAGGTTGTCCCCTGTCATGGGCTCCAGGTTGTCATCTTGACCAATGTGGTGTCATCTACTCCCTTTTTTTTTAAATATGACCCCAAGGAGGGGATATTGTATTGATATAGGATTGATATGGAGAGGTCCTCATATATTTGTAGCCCTGGTGAAAAGGGGGCATTCTTGGATTGCCAAAACGGGTTGGCTACTTTTTTTTATTTGTCCTCTTGAATTTCATCAGAGTAAAATTGTATCTGGACCTCTTAGCCATGGTGTGGCAATTCAATTTTGATTTTTGTTACATTACATTACAAGCCAAGGAGACCGTGGAGATCCTCTGGGGTGCAGAAGCTGCCTGCGCTGGAACCAGATCACCTCCATCAACATCAATACTTTAAGATAATACCAGTGAGAAAAAAACTACAGGTTCAGCACTATTTTTCCACTTTCCTCCATGGTGTTGCAAAATTTCTCCAGGCCTGAAGAGGGTGCTGTGTCACTTTCTCAAGCTGGCAGAAGAGTCTTAAAGCGGAGCTCCAGCCATTTTTGATCTTATTAAAAGTCAGTAGCTATAAAAAGTCTAGCTGCTGGCTTTTACTAAACACACACACACTCACCAGTCCAACGGTCCAGCGATGAGCGGCCGCCCAAACCCTCGGCTCGTTCCCTCGTTTCTCCCCGGCACTGGCATTGTAAGTGTGGGCACCCGGCTGTGACAGCTTGCGCCTTCACAGTTGGGTGCGCACTGCGCGAGTTGCGCTGTACCACCTCAATGATTGGGCAATCTTCTGGGACCTGTGACAAGTCCCAGAAGATTGCAGGGAGGGAGAGGAGAACTTCCGCTTGAGCCGCCCAGGTGGACCAAGCAGAAGTGGGAGGAGGGGGATATTGTATTGATATCAGATTGATATGGAGATGTCTTTATATTTTTCTAGCCCTGATAAGGAGGGGCGCTCTTGGTCCCCCCGCAAAATGTTTTGGCTATTTTTTTTTTTAATTGTCCCCCTGACTTTTATTGGAATAAAGTTGTATCTGGACCTCTTAACGGTGGTGTGGCTCTTCAATTTCCAATTTTCTTTCATTACACTACAAGCCAAGGAGACCGTGGAGATCCTCTGGCCTGTAGAAGCTGTCTGAACCAGATCATCAACATCAACACCTATCAATACAGCTATACCAGTGAGATAAAATGACAGATTCAGCTCTATTTTTCTACTTTCCTTCATGGCATTGCAATATGTCTGTAGACCTGAAGAGGGAGCTAGGTCTCTTTCTCAGTCTGGCAGGAGCTGGTTGAGGACTAGGTTGTCCCTGTCTCAGAATTTACAGAGCAGAAGCAGGTCAGAATCTGTAATGATGTGTGCCAACATGCTTGCAGTGTGTATATATAAATGGAAAATAAAATGGCAAAAGCTCAGTTTCTTTAAATCACAGTGGGAGTGACAACCAATTAAATGCACACAACACAGATGTGGTTTTGAATATTTAAATTCAATTTAAAAGAACATTGAAATCCACGGCTCACCTTAGAAATAATAGGATTCCGGCTCACTACACAGACTAACCAGGAGGCTACCAGCTGATGTTGGTCAACGTCTACTAGGTTGAGGTAGATGAATCTGCTGCCGGCTTTGTTGGGGCGCACAGCAATGTGAAGGTCTTGGATGCTGTTTGGTGGGAGCACAAACACATCACCGGGATCCACCTATACACCACACACAGGATTAAACTGAATTCCAGGGGAGATACTAATATTCACCATTCATCGCAATTAAATGTCATTTTACATTCAACTTATGTGGTCAGCCTCTGGCCATCTACAGCACAGCGGGAGAAGAGGGGCATCACTAAGAGCCAATAAGTCTACACTAACAGGTAATAAGATGGTAGGTGGAGAGAACAGAGTGAGCAGAAATTACCTATGTGTGTTGTTATTATTTATTATTACAGGTATCTGTTTAGTGCTGACCGTTTACACAGTGCTTTACATGCTGTACATTCTCATCAGTCCCTACCACCAGGAGCTTACAATCTAAGGTCCCTATCTCACATACGCTATATTGTCAAAAGTATTGTGACGTCTGCCTTTACACACACATGAACTTTAATGGCATCCCAGTCTTAGTCCGTAGGGTTCAATATTGAGTTGCCCTACCCTTTGCATCTATAACAGCTTCAACTCTTCTGGGAAGGCTGTGCACAAGGTTTAGGGGTGTGCCTAGTGCAGGCCAGTCAAGTTCCTCCACCCCAAATCCATGTAATTATGGACCTTGCTTTGTGCACTGGTCCAGATCATTTGGTGGAGGGGGGGATTATGGTGTGGGGTTGTTTTTCAGGGGTTGAGCTTGGCCCCTTAGTTTCAGTGAAGGGAACTATTTAGGCATCAGCATACCAAGACATTTTGGACAATTGAATGCTCCCAACTTTGTGGGAACAGTTTGGGGATGGCCCCTTCCTGTTCCAACATGACTGCTCACCAGTGCACAAAGCAAGGTCCATAAAGACATGGATGAGCAAGTTTGGGGTGAAACCAATGATGGGGCATTATTCCTTCTACTGACACTCATGATGGAGTACTATTCCACCCACTGACATCAATGTTGGGGCACTATTCCATCCACTGACAGCAATGTTGGAACACTATTCTTTCCACTGATACCAATGATGGGGCACTATTCCTCCCACTGACACCAATAATGGGGCACTATTCCTCCCACTGACACAATGATGGGGCACTATTCCTCCCACTGACACCAATGATGGGGCACTATTCCTCCCACTGACACAATGATGGGGCTCTATTCCTCCCACTGACACCAATGATGGGGCACTATTCCTTCCACTGACACAATGATGGGGCTCTATTCCTCCCACTGATACCAATGATGGGGCACCATTCCTCCCACTGATACCAATGATGGGGCACTCTTCCTCCCACTGATACCAATGATGGGGCACTATTCCTCCCACTGACACCCATGACGGGGCACTATTCCTCCCACTGACAGCAACATTGGAACATTATTCTTTCCACTGACACCAATGATGAGCACTGTTCCTCCCATAATAAAAAACATGAGACAATTTCTACTCCCACTAGCCACAGTACGACCCTTTTAATGTCTGAAGAGCAGTAAACTGGCATTTGTTTAGTAAGTTTGGAGGTCCCTGGGATAGAACAATACAGAACAATAGGATATGTGGAAATGTAGCAGACGGGACAGTTGGTGAAGAAGTTGCAGACAGGCCCAATGTCCCTTTTTCATGCAATGTGTAATTGGAGTAAAGTATAAATCACTGACCTTCAGTTCATGCGAGTGAGACGTGTACGCTCTGACTTTGCGTACCACTTGCGTCCCTCGAAGGACCAGAGACATTTGCGTGAGCTGACCGGTTACACAGTTGAGGTCCACCCTCTTCAGAGAATGGACATAGATCTGCCAGATCTGGATTGGAGCCGCCAGCCATCGGTCCCTGTGCCAGTATAAGGAGAGAACATGAATTAATCACATATATCATTGATAATGACACAATGCTGCTACTCCCATACATTAGAGTAGGACCAGAACTGCAGAGGCAGCTTGAGTGATAAGAAGCTTCTATATACTGTAAATTGATTAAAATGTAAATCAACTGAGACTTCTATTAAGTAAAGAAACAGAAATGGGTTTTATTAGGTGTATTCTTTGCAGGCTAGGAGGGCCAAGAGAGGGGGACTTAGTTTTAGTGGTATATGACGATAAACTGTACCTACCTGATAGAAAATGAATGACACAGAAAATAAAGCGACAACCATTTATCCAATCACATCCTGTCTGGGTTAGATAAGCTGCAACCCTCTGATGCCTACAAGTCCCAGCTTACCGCAGAGCCCCCATCCCACTGCTATATACATGTGTTCAATAGATGAGCACTTGGCCCTACAGAGAGAACCAGTAATACACGTATTACCACTTGCTGACCAAGCCTTTTCTGGCACTTTTTTAAAAATAATTTTTTGCTAGAAAATTACTTAGAACCCCTCAACATTATATATTTTTCTTTTAGCCGAGACCCTAGAGAATAAAATGGTGACCTTTGAAAATTTTTATTTCACATGTTATTTGTGCAGCGGTTTTTCGCAATTTGTTTTGCAAAAAATACACTTTGATGAATTTTAATGCAAAAAAAACCCCACTATAAATAACCCAATATTTTGGTAAAATATAAATGATGATGTTACGTCGGGTAAATAGATACCTAACATGTCATGATTTAAAATTGTGCACGCCCGTGGAATGGCGACAGACTATGATACTTAAAAATCTCCATAGGTGACACTTTAAATGCCTTTACAGGTGACCAGTTTGTAGTTCCAGAGGAGGTCTAGCGCTAGAATTATTGCTCTTGCTATAACATGTGTGGTGCGATCACCATTTATATATGCATGTGCAACTTATGTATAAGTTCACTTCTGCGCACAAACACGGGGTGAATGGGGGCGCTTTAATTATTTTTTCTTATTTATTTTGCTTTTTTACACTGTCCCTTTCATTTTTATTTTTTTGATCATTTGTATTCCTATCACAAGGAATGCAATCATCCCTTTAATAGAAATAAGGGATGACAGGTCCTCTTTATGGAGAAATCTGGGGTCTATTAGACCCCAAATCTCTCCAATGCCTTGAAAAGCAAAAGATCAAAAAAAAAAGTGATCTTTTGCTTTAAAAAAAAAAAACAAAATGTGTACTTCTGCCCTAGACCAGAAGTAACGTCATGACATTGTTCTGGTCCTCCATGATCATAGAGGTGATCATATTTGTAAGCAACATTTTCATGCAGAGTCACTCCCAATGCCTGCATTTTTTTTTAGTTTGTACGTGTATGTATGGGGGGGGGGCTCAGAAAATTTTTTTAAGGGGTGGGGGGGGGGGGAGTTAAGCACTTGAGAGTACCTTTCATTTTCAAGGCCCCTTTCACACTTGTGGAACTTGGGACTGCAAAGTCGGATGACAAGTCATACCCCATGATTTCCAATGAGTACCGTTCATATCTGTGCGACTTCAAGTCACAGAGACTGCAAAGTAGTCCCTGCATTACTTTGGTCGGACTTTGATGCGACTTAAGGTCCATAGCTTCTTCCCATAATGCCTGGGGAAAGTGACACCAGCAGCCAGAAGTAACATTTTACACGTTGCTTTTGGTTCATTAGTAAGAATGTCTATTTTCTGATACCCCTCCCCTCTACCCAGCAGCATCCGCCATGTTGGTCCCAGGTCCACTGATCGGTGCTTGGGAAACATGACGGGGTCATGTGCAGGGGGGATACATGACTGGAGCTGATGGTTGACAGTCAGCTTGTCAGGTCTATTTTGCTCTCTGGGTCCCCGCTGGGGAGCGTCACCTTTTCTTTGTGTCCTGGTGACCATTGCCCTTAGATTCACAGCTGGTCCTTCTGGGTAAGCAACATAGGATACTAATTTATCCCCATGCCAATACCAATTTACTAAATATTTGCTTATCTTCACTTGTAATGACATAGTGTATGTTAAATGTCTTGTTGTACTGTCTAATTTTTATAACGTTCTCAATAAATTGTTATATTTTATCTATCCTTGGGTGCCGAGATAGTCCATGCTGTCTTGCCTTTGGCCAAGGGTTTGTTTATGGGGAACCCCAGGCCACTCCCCATTTTCCTGGTGACCTTTGTCATGGAGACAAAAAGGAATGGGAAATACCAAAAATTTACAGTTGTCACCCGAAGAGGTGAATCTTCCTGTTTAAGAGGTAATGCCCCTCAATTTGTAGCAATTTCATCTCACTTCCTGTTGTGCCCCTAGGACAGTGGATCCACAGTAATATGGCACAGACACCGGAAGTGATGTCGTTGAACTCCAGGAAAATGGCGGCGGCACCGGAAATGACGTCACTGTCATGCCGCTGGATCAGGAAGTGTGTTTATTCACTTCCTGTGTGGCAAAACGACAGCTTCTGATGACACTAACTAGCCATTTAAGATGGATATGAATACAGAGAACATTCTCATTACTGTAATATCCCTTTGAGAATGGGCTGGAGCCCGAAACGCGTCGGTATGATTTTATGACTATACACTCTCTTTTATCATGTTGCAATACCCGTGTTAGTAGCTAACGGTGATTGCCTTTTTGATATGTTTGCTGTATTTTATGGATTTTTTTAAGTTGTTATTATTAAAACGTGATTACACTATGAGCATCTTTTCCTTAATTTATGGGGGAATGGCGTTTATACACGTTTGACCTACACATCCCTACATTCCATTGTGAGTGTGCAAAGAGGATTCATCTATCCATACTGGAAGGATCGGTTTCTTATTGATCCGGATGATCCGATGTGCATTATATATATGTAGCATCTGGTGAGTTGCTAGCACAGAAGGTGGTTGGATAAAGTGACTGGGTGTCTTTCCACTATACTTTAAGCACTGGTGGATGTGTGACGGTTTTCCCACTATTCTACTCTATGTTGAGTTTGGATATACTGCACCATTATTTTCTTTTTTCCTTTTTCCGGATTATCATGGAGTCGATTTGAAAGGACAAGGTCAGCAGAACATCCAGACCCTTATGTAACTTCGTAAGCGTTTTTGCTGTCCTCTTAGGCGAGGCAGCATTTGGATCTGGTGAGTTGCCATCTTGATCACTTTGTGTTTATCCGGTCACATATATTGCACCTAACAAGTTTAAAATTATTTCCTTCCTTTGGGTTTGGACTATATGCACATATATAAGAACTTTGGACTTTTTTTTTATTATTTTGGTATTTTTTAATACCTTGTTTATGTTTTTTAACGCTGCACATTTTTATTGCATTTATTTTTGTGGAGGTAGTGTGTTTTCTCTTCGCTGCATTCCTGCTTTTGTTAGTTCACATTTGGGCTCTGATTATTCACAAATTTTCCTAGGAAGTAAAGGAAAATTGCCCTGGCAGGACACAGACAACAAGTTGGGTTTTAAAGCAGACCTGTCACGTTTCGAGGGTTCCCCCTCTTCATCAAAAAAAAAAAAAAACATGCTCTGATGAAGGGGGAGGCACCCTTGCAACATGTTAGCATCTGTAGGACTGTGTGATATCTTCCTAGTGCATCTAGAGGCGTGCACATTGGTACTGGCTGTTCTTTTGGAGATTTGTGATGCGACTTCAGGAACTTAATATGTACAGTCTGGAGGAAAGAAGGGAGAGGGGAGACATGATTGAAACCTTTAAATACATCAAGGGGGTGAATAAGGTTCAGGAGGGCAGTCTTTTCAATATGAAACCAAAATCAAGAACACGGGGACCTCAAACTAACTGGGGGGAAGTTCAAAACTAATCTTAGAAAGTATTATTTTACTGAAAGGGTGGTTGATGATTGGAATAAACTACCAACAGAGGTTGTGAGACAGTCAACAGTAAATGGCTTCAAACATGCTTGGGATAAACATAAATCCATAGTCAGACAACAAGGTTAATGTAAAAAAAAAAATATATATATATATATATAAATAAAAATAAAAAATAAATAAAAAGGGGCAGACTCGATGGACTACTCAGTCTTTTTCTGCCGTCACTTTTCTATGTTTCTATGTTTGTTGTTCTCTAACATTTGTGAGTACATTACCTATTTTTATCTTTGAAATTTGTTTTGTGTTTGCCCACATGGGCTGCTCAGGTGTTCCGTGCACCCCCTGCAGGCAATCCTATTCATATCACCCGGGACGCAGCAGCTGCCTGGACACAGCTGCTGCTCCCAATCTGCCATCCATGCGGGTGCAGACAGCACGCACTCAGGGCGATGGACCTGCATTGATGTGGAATTTGGAAGCAGCAGCTGTGTTTATGGTTGGTATGAATTGTTCAGGTCAACGTTAAAGTGTTACTATACCCAGTACTATGAAAATAGTTCATCTGCCACCCCCCCCCCCCCCCCCGGGCATCTTCTTTTTACTTTAAAATACTGCCACTATATACCTTTTTGGATGATCTGTATACCATGGTTACATGATAAACTGCAGGATCTGGATGCGGAGTGTTCAGGTAGGAGGAGATTTTCACTACAGCCTGTATACACGTCCACATGTGTGATGTCAATATCATGTGACACTTGGCTAGCTCTGAGAACAAGGAAATGTTCTCTTCAGAAATAAACTCAACTGAGCATGTGCAGCTTTACTACCCTCACTGTGTATTGTCTGGCCTTGTCAAGAGAGACAGTGCAGGAGGGAATGATCTTTCCATAGAGGATCAAAGAGCCTTTTTACACAATGCAAAGGATTTCACAGTGAGTATATCAAGCATGCTATGCTGCACATACAGACAGATTTTATTGTTGTGGGTTTACACTTTAAGGTTATGAAGCTGTAAGAAAACTTGAGCCAGGGATCCCTTTTTTCCCGCTGTTACAAGCAGTCTTGGATGCGTCCATTGCCACATCCCATTTTTAAGAACCATTAAAAATTAATTAAGCCTACTCGGGGGGTGAAATGCGTCAGACGGAGCTCTCCTGCAGGTGGAGAGCAGAGCTGAAGCCATCTTACATTACTGATTTAGTTTTGGTCACAGTGAGTGGGCTTCCTGTGTGCTATCGGCTGCCATTTTTCTGTAGCCTATTATAGCCTGACAAGCGGTTTTATAGGATCTACACCAGTTCATTACATGACATGTTGGCTGATAGCAGTGATAGTAGCATTAAAGCGGTGATTCTTTGCTTCTCTGGCAGAGACGAGCCTCACAGGAGGGTCAGTTTTCGAAGTCTGCTGAATACTGAGAGCAGCGGAGGCAGAGAGGAGGTGGTGCTGCGGCTGCACAGAGAGCCGCATGATCAGTAAAAGGCGTTCTGTCCTCCTCTTTGCTGCCGAATGCTGAGACGGGGGATTGGTTGAGACAAGCCTCTCAGCGGCTGCACAGGGAAGTGCAGGATCTGGTGGAAGGAGTTCTGTCCTCCTCCCTGCTGCTGAATGCTGAGCCGGGGGGGGGAGTTGG
>BLSH010344769.1:2174441-2184933 GCA_018402905.1 Glandirana rugosa | reverse complement strand
AAAAAGTGTCAAAATGCTCCGACATGTCCGCTGAAATATCGCAGTACCGCTAAAAATCGCAGATCGCCGCCATTATTAGTAAAAAAAATAAATAAATAAAAACCCCAAAAATGAATTCTCATCATCCGTAAACGCGACCACTTTTGCGCAAACCAATCAATAAATGCCGATTGCAATTTTTTTTATCGCAAATATGATGAAGAATATAAATCGGCCAAAAACGGTGAAAAAAATTTTTTTTTATATTTTTTTTTGGATTTGTATTTTAGCAAAAAGTAAGAAATTTGTTTTTTTTTTTTTGCAAAATTGTCGCTCTTCTTTTGTTTATAGCGGCGATCAGAAATGACGCAGCGGTGATCAAATACCACCAAAAGAAAGCTCTATTTGTGGGAAAAAAAGGACGCAAATTTCGTTTGGGTAAAACGTCGCACGACCGCGCAATTTTCAGTTAAAGCGACGCAGCGCCGAATCGCAAAAAGGGCTCCGGTCCTAAAGCTGGAAATCCTTCCGGTCCTTAAGTGGTTAAGTAAAGTATGGTCAGTACAGGAGGTACAGCTATTCTTGGATTAGCCGGTGATGTTAGTTTGTCGATAATTCTGTCCTGAAAGGTTGACTCCTTCTCTAACCTTTCCCGTCAAGCATATGTTTTGTGGCAGGAACAGCCAGGCCAACTCGATTTAATGGCCAGTTATTTCCCTTCTAAGCGGTAAAGTTATCATTTGGCCTATTTTCCACATTGCTGTGTCCTGTAAACTGTTATTTTCAGAAGAGCTTTGTGACCTTAACAAACTTCTAAACATGAACTTTTACTTAACATAAAAACAGAAAAGTCCACCAGGATAACACAAAGCAAGGAAAGTAGACCAATCTATGATCTAGAGAAAAGTCGAGTCTAGTCCTCTAAATTTAAAGGGGAACTGAACTCTGGAAGTTGTGTCCAAAAAAAGAAAAAGGCCAACAGAGACTAAGGGACTAAGTCACCAGTAGTGCCTGTGATCTCCCTGCAGCTGATCTCTCCTGCATTACTGGCTTACCATGCCTCATTTTCCACGGTCTCTATATGGAGGTGGCCATCTTGGTAGAGGTAGGGCTTTGCTTCCTTACGACAAAGCCTCCAGCAAGGAGAACATTGAGCAGCACAGTAATGACATCACCAAATCTCCTGAGACATAGGCCTCATACAAACGGGCGTATGAAAAAAAAATAAGCAATACGTCAGGGAAAAAATCTGTGTTTTTTTCTGCGTTTTGCATCGGTGTTAATGAGCGTTAATGTGCGTTAGTGAGCTTCCGCGTCAATAGGCATTTTTAAAAAAAAAAAAAAAACATTCCTCTGCTATTTTTTAACCTGAAAACGTCGGGGTCAAAAACGCCAGTTAACGTCGGTACGGCGTTAGTGAGCATTTTTCGGGCGTCGAAAACGCCAAAACGTTACAGCCTTGCAATGCGCTGGCTGTGGGTTCAACTTTCAGCTCACTAACGCCAATGCCATCTACAGCTCAAAAACGTTGGCGTTTTTAAGGGGCCATTGAATAACATGGAGAGCTGTAAAACACGCTAAAAAACGTGGCTGTAAAAAACGCTTGTCAGAAGCAGCATTGCCTAAGATCTCTTCCAGCTGATATGCAGCCAAGCAGTTGTAGGTACAGGAGGGCCTTCTTGGCACCCTCACATACCAGGAAGTGCACTGCTATTCTCAGGAGCAATTCGAGACATAAGGTAGATATTTCAGGGTACTGCTTAGGCACAATTAACATTTTTAGCACCCTCCTAGACAGGTTGCTAGTTAGGCCAGCTACATTTAGCTCTTATGGCTCTACTGTAATCAGTTGAGCAGTTTGTGATTGCTTTGGGCTGTTCTGGGCTCTGCAGGTTGCAGGATTGACAATGCTAAAGACGAGACTGACATTCTAAAGTTTAGGGCTTCTTTAAAACCAGAAAAAAACTATCTTTGAATAGAAACATTTAGAGAATTTAATTAGTTAAAAGCTAAAAAGTACAGTAAAAAATATTATAAAATAAAAAATATTGACCGTCGTAGAGACAATCTAAACTGCTCTGAGTGCCACCATGATAATGGAGATCTCATTTATAGGTTGTTGAGATGTCCTAAGCCAGTCTTTGTCCACCTTTTAACCCCAGATGAACCCTTATAATAATTTTCAGGTCTTGGGGAACCCCTGCTAAGATTAGTCCATTGGGGGTCATTAGGAGGAATGCTCCTTACATTGGTGGTCAGTGGGAAGAACATTCCTTACATTGGTGGTCAGTGGGAAGAATGTTCCTTACATTGATGGTCAGTGGGAAGAATGTTCCTTACATTGGTGGTCAGTGGAAACAATGTCCCTTATATTGGTGATCAGTGGGAAGAATGCCCCTTACATTGGTGATCAGTGGGAAGAATGTTCCTTACATTGGTGGTCAGTGAGAAGAATGCCCCTTACATTGGTGGTCAGTGGGAAGAATGTTCCTTACATTGGTGGTCAGTGGGAAGAATGTTCCGTATATTGGTACTCAATGAGAAGAATGTTCCTTACATTGGTGGTCAGTGAGAAGAATGCCCCTTACATTGGTGGTCAGTGGGAAGAATGTTCCTTACATTGGTGGTCAGTGGGAAGAATGCCCCTTACATTGGTGGTCAATGAGAAGAATACCCCTTACATTGGTGGTCAGTGGGAAGAATACCTCTTACATTGGTGGTCAGTGGGAAGAATGTTCCTTACATTGGTGGTCAGTGGGAAGAATGCCCCTTACATTGGTGGTCAATGAGAAGAATACCCCTTACATTGGTGGTTAGTGAGAAGAATATCCCTTACATTGGAGGTTAGTGGGAAGAGCAAGGTCCACAAAGACATGAATGAGCGAGTTTGGGGTGGAGGAACTTGACTGGCCGGCACAGAGTCCTGAACACCTTTGAGATAAGTTAGAGTGGAAACTGCAAGCCAGGGCCTTCTCCTCCAACATCAGTGCCTGACCTCACAAATGCGCTTCTTGAAGAATGGTCAAACATTCCCATAGACACACTCCTAAACCTTGTGGACAGCCTTCTCATAAGAGCTGAAGCTGTTATAGCTGTAAAGGGTGGCCCAACCCAATATTGAACCCTACGAACTAAGACTGGGTTGCCATTAAAGTTCATGTGCATGTAAAGGCAGGTGTCCCAATACTTTTGACAATATAGTGTATATACAATGCATAAAATGTAAGAAGACTACATGCTTTTGTATGTTTTCTTTTTTGAAACATGAACATTTCTTCATTTAAGTAACGATTATTAAACATGAGAAAAGACCATTGTACGTTTCCTTTAAAGCATAACTCCACCTTTGTTGAGGAAAAAAACATTCCCCCTCTGGGTGATCTCTGTACATTGCAAGAATTATAATAAACTTTGTTCCAGATTCCTACCCTTTCTTATTCTGAAAAAATCACTGTTTCTTTCTCTGTGCCTCTTTGCTGAGTGGGTCTAATGGCAGTGGTTTCATAATTATCTGTCAGCTGTGGCAGCTGAAAAGCACTAATGAGGAAATCTGCTGAGCTTGCATCCCTTTAGACGTGTTCCTATTGAAAGTATCTCACCAAAAATGGCATTTTTGTTGCAGGGGATGCCTGACATCTGACTTGTATCTTAGTGCAGACCTCTGGTAAAACTGGTGACCCAATCACACAAGCAGGAAATGATGTTTCTGGGGAGTGGTCAGTACACATTCTGTGTACAGAACAGCTCCAGGTAGCCATATTGCATGGCATCTATAGAAAATTACAGTGGCTGCAGATTGAAAAGGAAAGGTCATTTTTAATAACATTCAATTACAATATGACTTGTATCACAATTGTACACGCTATATTATTTTTTTCTTTATTTGCTATTTTTTTTCCCTACGAAAGTGGAGTTACCCTTTAAGTAAAGTATGGTCAGTACAGGAGGTACAGCTATTCTCGGATTAGCCGGTGATGTTAGTTTGTCGATAATTCTGTCCTGAAAGGTTGACTCCAAGTTCTCTAACCTTTCCCGTCAAGCATATGGCCACTCAATTTAATGGCCAGTTATTCCCCTTCTAAGCAGTAAAGTTATGATTTGGCCTATTTTCCTGGTTGCTGTGTCCTGTAAACTGTTATTTTCAGAAGAGCTTTGTGACCTTAACAAACTTCTAAACATGAACTTTTACTCAACATAAAAACAGAAAAGTCCACCAGGATAACACAAAGCAAGGAAAGTAGACCAATCTATGATCTAGAGAAAAGTCGAGTCTAGTCCTCTAAATTTAAAGGGGAACTGAACTCTGGAAGTTTTGTCCAAAAAAAAAAAAAGGCCAACAGAGACTAAGGGACTAAGTCACCAGTAGTGCCTGTGATCTCCCTGCAACTGATCTCGCCTGCATTACTGGCTTACTATGCCTCATTTTGCACGGTCTCTATATGGAGGTGGCCATCTTGGTAGAGGTAGGGCTTTGCTTCCTTATGACACAGCCTCCAGCAAGGAGAACATTGAGCAGCACAGTAGTGACATCACCAAATCTCCTGAGACATAGGCCTCATACAAACGGGCGTATGAAAAAAAAATAAGCAATACGTCAGGGAAAAATCTGAATTTTTTTCAGCGTTAATGTGCGTTAGTGAGCTTTGGCGTTGGAAAAAAAAAAAACATTCCTCTGCTATTTTTTAACCTGAAAATGTCGGGGTCAAAAACGCCAGTTAATGTCGGTACGGCGTTGAGCGTTTTTCGAGCGTCAAAAACGCCAAAAGGTTACAGCCTTGGAACGCGCTGGCCGTGGGTTCAACTTTCAGCTCACTAATGCTGATGCCATCTACAGCTCAAAAATGTCGGCGTTTTAAGGGGCCATTGAATAACATGGAGAGCTGTAAAAATACGCTAAAAAACATGGCTGTAAAAAACGTTTGTGTGTATGAGGCCATAAAGTAAGAAGCAGCATTGCCTAAGATCTCTTCCAGCTGATATACAGCCAAGCAGTTGTAGGTACAGGAGGGCCTTCTTGGCACCCTCACATACCAGGAAGTGCACTGCTATTCTCAGGAGCAATTCCAGACATAAGGTAGATTGCTTAGGCACAATTAACATTTTTAGATGTTCCCTATGTAGCACCCTCCTAGACAGGTTGCTAGTTAGGCCAGCTACATTTAGTTCTTATGGCTCTACTGTAATCAGTTGAGCAGTTTGTGATTGCTTTGGGCTGTTCTGGGCTCTGCAGGTTGCAGGATTGATTGCTTTCCACTGTTCTCTGAATGATTTCAAAATATAGTGGGCTGGGAGAGTCAAATACCCAGCCTGAATATTTATGCAGTTCCAGCCAATCCCCAGGGGGCACAGTAGGTGATTGGAGAGTGCATAAATAGGCAGTCTTGATTTGTCCAGGAGGAGAAGTACCCCGCTTAAGAGGGGTGCTGCCCTCCCAGGCAACCCAGCACCTTTATCAGGAGCTCATCGGAGTCCCAGCTATGCTAGAGCTGGGAGGCCTGCTTGCTGAGAGACTGGGAAGATAAAGAAGTGGGATTTTTCCTAGGATCCAGTCTGGGAGTCCACTAAGGAAAAGGCTGCCTGATTCTAGAGAAGACATCCAATTATTCAAGGACTTCTGAGTGCAGACTGAAGTGCAAGATCTGGCTGACTGTTGCTGCTGTTAACCCCCTGGTACACTAATACTGAGGCTTGCCTGGCCTGGAACATTGCATATGATGTTCCAGTGCTGTCCATTCCCTGAGCTGTTGTTGGAGGGACTGTTATAAGAAGTAGCTGCAGAAAAAAAAAGTGTCCTTTTGTTGCAATTCAGATTTCGGAGTATCCCACCTCTTCATGTGCCCTATTCAAGGTATCCAGCAATAAACTTTAAAAAGGCAACCCTTAGACTATTCCTTGAGCCAGAAGAGTGGATGTTGCTGCGTGCCTGGCTGCTGTTGCACATATTGGGAAAAGAACTTGGGACAAATCAGCGGCTCATTTGGGTGTTAGGGCTACACCTATAAGAAATCTTCACTTTTGGCATTCACTTTAAAGGTTAGTCCATTCCAAGATCAATATTTCCATTATGAGTGGGTGCTGCTGAGCTGAATCTCCCAGTGGATTCTCTATCTGTCAGCGGGTTTCAGAAGGAACATCTCAATGGTAAAATTCCCAGAGCTACATTCTTGATAACTTAAAATAAATGTTAACAGTGAGGACATGGCTAGCTCATGATACCAGCAGCAGGTAGGCAGAGCAGTGAGCCTGGGCTAGTGGGCATTCAACCTGGAAACAGGATTGCTAAAGTATTACGTTTTGGAAAGGATTAATATAAGCAGCTTTGCAAAATTCCACTTTCTTTAATTCTTGGAACAATGAAACCTTGGCAATGCTGAAGGTGTTAGATACTTGGTAACTATATAGATTGCTCCCCAGAAACCTCATTTCATGCTCAGAGAATTGGCTCAGTGCTTTGTCAAGGAAACTGCAATTGTCTCCTGGAAAGCCCCTCTAAGTTGGCACCACTTACCCCTACTGACTGATCAGAGATAAAAGAACAATCTGCCCCATCGGTTTTTAGTAGATAGTCGATAATCACTCCACTAGGTGAATATATGATTCATCTGGTGTATTAATGTACTCGCACAAACTGGTACAAGCGACCACTTACAATGAACAGTTACAGTAAGCCGGAACCCAAAGACAGCACCAACTCACCAACTGCCTCCTATTGGGTAACCTCCAGGCTCCCAGAAGGATCCAATGGAGATACTGCTTTTAAAGTCAAGGGGAACAAAATAGTGATATTATTCACCCTGTGATATAATTGGTCTAATAAAAAAGTAGTATATTTATTACTGGATGATATCCCAATGAGAAAGTATGGTACTTCCTTCATAAGTTATTCCAATGGGGACGTATGGTATCTCCTTCATAAGATATCCCAATTATGAAGTATGGTACCTCCTTCATAAGATATACCAATTATGAAGTATGGTACCTCCTTCATAAGATATCCCAATGAGGAAGTATGGTACCTCCTTCATAAGATATTCCAATGATGAAATATGGTACTCCTTAATAATATATTCCAATGATGAAGCATGATACCTCCTTAATAAGATATTCCAGTGGGGAAGTATGGTACCTCCTTCATAAGATATCCCAATGGGGAAGTATGGTACTTCCTTCATAAGATATCCCAGTGGAGAAGTATGGTACCTCCTTCATAAGATATCCCAATGGGGGAGTATGGTACTTCCTTCATAAGATATCCCAATGGGGGAGTATGGTACTTCCTTCATAAGATATCCCGATGGGGGAGCATGGTACTTCCTTCATAAGATATCCCAATGGGGAAGTATGGTACCTCCTTCATAAGATATCCCAATGTGGAAGTATGGTACCTCCTTCATAAGATATCCCAATGTGGAAGTATGGTACCTCCTTCATAAGATATCCCAATGGGGAAGTATGGTACCTCCTTCATAGGATATCCCAGTGGGGATGCATGAAACCTCCTTCATAAGATATCCCAATGGGGGAGTATGGTACATCCTTCATAAGATATCCCGATGGGGGAGTATGGTACTTCCTTCATATGATATCCCGATGGGGAAGTATGGTACTGCCTTCATAAGATATCCCAATGTGGAAGCATGGTACCTCCTTCATAAGATATCCCAATGGGGAAGTATGGTACCTCCTTCATAAGATATTCCAGTGGGGATGTATGGTACCTCCTTCCTAGGATATCCCAATGGGGAAGTATGGTACCTCCTTCATAAGATATTCCAGTAGGGATGTATGGTACCTCCTTCCTAGGATATCCCAATGGGGAAGTATGGTACCTTCTTGATAAGGCAGTGATATCACAGAGGGGATGCAGTGATTATTACCTCCCGCTGAATGAGTCCTTGTGTTCTCCATGATCCCAAGGTGAGTAACTCCAGCAGATGCAAACCTCAAAAACATGGCAATCTGTAGTTATGTAACCCCAGATTATTTCCCCTCTGAAACCCAAAAGCAAGCAGCGATTACGGAAAATCACAATATTAATCAATTGCACTTAGGATGACTTACATATAAAGAACAATAAAGAACTTCTTGATCTGTGGACTGGGTCCTCCAGCAACTTTCACAAAAACATCTTGGGGTTCTCCATGACCCTAAAAAAAAAATCAGAATAAAAAAACCTGAATGACCTTGTTGCCAATTGTCTTTGATTACTGCATGTGTTACAGCCACTCATTAACATCTGTACTGCCTTATAACCATTAAAACACTTAATTCCAGTGGAGAGGCCTCTGCTGGAGTCTCCAAATAAGAAGCCAGCTGTGATCCTGTGATCGGTTTGGGGTTAAAGCGGAGTTCCACCCTAAAGTGGAACTTCCGCTGGTTGGATTCCTCCCCCCCTCAGGTGTCACATTTGGCACCTTTCGGGGGGGAGGGGGAAGAGGACACCTCTCTGGCCAGCGGACGCGGCCGCTGACGTCAGAAGCCCGGCTCCCTCCTCCCTGCTCGCTCTGCTACTGGCCGCCTGGCCAGTAGCAGAGCGCAGCAGAGCTCGCGCATGCTCAGTAAGGTGCCCGGCGTGAAGCTGTACTGCTTACGCGTCCGGGTTCCCTTACCTGCGATGGAGGCGGCTGCACCCGTCCCCCGATCCGAAGATCGGCGGCGGGTGCCGACATCGCTGGACTCCAGGACAGGTAAGTGTCCTAATATTAAAAGTCAGCAGCTACTGTATGTGTAGCTGCTGACTTTTATTTTTTTTTAGCCCTCGGACCTCCTCTTTAAGTTGGCCAATGCAGGGCAGTTGATATTTTAGGTAATCTATTGACTGCTATGGGGCTGTCTATGATACGAGAACCGCTTGTGAGATGGCCCCCAAGGAGGTCAATAGGGATCAATTGTGCAAGCACAGTCGAGGACGAAAATATTTAGGTGGCTAGATCTGAAGAGGCTTCCAGGCTGCAGCCCCTCAGTTCAGGCAAATGCATACCTGGGTCGGGGGTGGCCAAAATAATAATGCTGAAAGTACAGGTATCCTTTAAAATGGAACTAAACCCTCCTATACTTTAAAGCCAAGGAAGCTGCCATCTTGGCCTCTGTTTGATCTGCAGTTGCTATGGTCCAGCACATGTGATCAGTTATGACACCAGCCATTTGATGGCTTGATAGTTTGGTTGAGAGCACAAACAACTGTGAAATATATCATTCATGGCATGCCTTCAATATAACTGATTTGGCAAACAGTTAAATCAATGGGTTTAGTTCCGCTAAATACACTTCAAGCGAATCAAAACAAAAGGTGTGCAAGGTCTCATAATTCTTTTTCTACGGGAAAGCAGACACAGCCAAAGTAGAAAAGCCTGTCCCCTGCCAGCATGTAGGGAATACCCCTGCTCTCTATGTAGAGGTCTGACATGCCCTCTGCTCGATCAGACATATAGATCTACAACCAGCAGGGCTAATGCTCTCTGTTTATAGGAGAGCTCTGACTCAGTTGGGGGCATATCATACCTATATAGAGAGACCAACTAAGAGAGCAAAGGTCCTTTTCTGTGGAATGCTGGCAGGGAACAGGCCTTTCTACAGAGGCTGTGACTGTTTTTTTAAACAACACCTTTTGTTTTAATGTACATGGAATGTATTTAGCTGATTTTAAAGCGCATGTGCTGAGGTGTTTCAGAACTCCCATTTCCAGACAGTGTTCTTCATCTGTTTATAAAATATAAGTTAACCATTTGAAATGCATCCATTTATTAAAGTAGTATAATGTTTTTTTAACCTTAAAGCGATTGTAAATGTTTTTTTTTAATAACAAACATGTTATACTTACCTGCTCTGTACAAGGGTTTTGCACAGAGTGGCCCCGATCCTCCTTTTCTAGGGTCCCCCGGCGGTGCTCCTGGTTCCTCCTCATCGGGTGCCCCCGCGGAGAGCCGCATTCCATGGGCGCACCCGTGCAGGCACGCTCCCGAGTCCTGCTGCGTCCATTGACACAAACAGCAGGACTCTGCCCGCCTCCGGCTCCCGTGTCACTGGATTTGATTGACAGCAGCTGGAGCCAATGGCTGCGCTGATATCAATCTATCCAACGATGACCCAAGACAGCGGCTGGAGCTGCTGGGCTCGTACTCATTGCTGAAACTAATGGGTTCAAGTAAGAAAAAGGGGGGCAGCTGCAGAACAGAGGGTTTTTCACCTTAATGCATTAAGGTGAAAAACCATAAAGATTTTACTCCTTTAATGCATTCCATGTATTAATTTTAAAAACCTTCTAGATGCAGCTACCCCCCCCTCCCCCCCAGCCCTCCATGTACTTACCTAGGCTCAATGTTGACCGAGCAATGTGCAGAAGAGCAGTAAAAGAGGCAGCAGCGGCCAATCACAGCAAGTAAGGAGTGAGCAGGGGGCAGACCATGATCTGTGTATCAATGGACATACACAGCCAGCTTGGGAGTAAGCATGCACAAGTACCCCCTTAGCAACTGGCTTGCTATGGGGGCATTCGTGGGGGGGGGGGGGGGGG
>BLSH010344769.1:2139283-2163132 GCA_018402905.1 Glandirana rugosa | reverse complement strand
ATACACATCTTATGCATATGCTGGGTGTGAGAAATAACCTGTTAATATGACAATTTTGTGGAAAAAAAAACTGAAAAAAAAAAATCTTCATTTTGCAAAGAATTGTGGGAAAAAATGACAACTTCAAAAAACTCGCCATGCCTCTTACTAAATACGTTGGACTGTCTACTTTCCAAAAAGGGGTCATTTGGGGGGTATTTGTACTCTCCTGTCTTGTTAGGGCCTCAAGAAATGAGATAGGCCGTCAGTGCATCAGGTGTGATCAATTTTCAGTGATTGGCACCATAGCTTGTAGACTCTATAACTTTCACAAAGACCAAATAATATACACTAATTTGGGTTATTTTTACCAAAGACATATAGCAGTTTAAATTTTGGCCAAAATTTACGAAGAAAAATTACTAATTAGCAAAATGTTATAACAGAAATAAAGAATAATGCATTATTTTACAAAATTTTCGGTATTTTTCCATTTATTGCTCAAAAAATAAACACCCCAATGGTGATTAAATACCACCAAAAGAAAGCTCTATTTGTGTGAAAAAAAGGACGAAAATTTCATATGGGTACAGTGTAGTATGACTGAGTAATTGTCATTCAAAGTGTGAGAGCACTGAAAGCTGAAAATTGGTCTGGTTAGGAAGGGGGTTTAAGTGCCCAGTTGTCAAGTGGTTAATAAACATAAGGAAAGGGTGGAACTCCACTTTAAGGCATTGCTGAAAAATAATGGTGGCCACAAAAAATATTGACACTTCGGCCCAATTTGGACATTTTCACTTAGGGGTGTACTCACTTTTGTTGCCAGCGGTTTAGATATTAATGGCTGTGTGTTGAGTTATTTTGAGGGGACAGCAAATTTACACTGTTATACAAGCTGTACACTCACTACTTTACATTGTAGCAAAGTGTCATTTCTTCAGTGTTGTCACATGAAAAGATAGAATAAAATATTTACACAAATGTGAGGGGTGTACTTACTTTTGTGAGATACTGTATATGTATACATATACATATATACACATTGTATGCAAAGGCATAATTTCATATTTGCATCATGTGTTACCTTAATAATTTTGGAAGTCATGGTGTTGGGCTTGTACTGTGATAACGCTCCGGTGTTCTTGCCAGAAATGGAAGCTCCGGGACTCTGCATCAGAAGATAAAACAGTCACTTTGCACAAAGTACAAATTTCATATATCAGCTGAGTGCTCTTTTCACCACTCACTAATTAACTGGATTTCTGGCAGGACCAACAGGTATGTTTTTGCACTTAATTTCCGTGACTTAGGTGTATTTTTTTATTGAAAAGATGGTATTGATAAACTGGTGCATTAATATCAAATTGTAACTACCAAATTATATTCTTTGGGGTCTCTGATTTCAGAAAATATATATTGTTTGGGGGTTTTAACTAATCTTCAGGCCTGGAAACAAATGGCTCCAGAACAAAAGTAGGTAAAGTTTAATCATTGAGTTTTTTGTTATTTTGTTTTAATATTTATTATAAAATTAATAAAATACATTTTTCTTTTAATATTTTTTGTAATTTTTTTTATAACCACTTGCCGACCGGCTTTAGTACATACAGTGCAACGGTACGGCTTCTACAGGCACTGTGACGTACCTGTATGTCGCTGCCTGTTTCCAGGTTTCGGGCGTGAGCACACATCCACACCCACCAAATCCCCTGTGATTCGACACAGTGGGAGTTTGTCAGCTGATCTCGGCCAATGATTCATGGCCGGGACCTGCTGATTGACTGTGTCCAATCACAACCCAGAGCTCTTTGTTGGCAGTCAACACAGGGCTCTTAATAGAGGGAACAATCGCCGTGTTTGCAGGGAAAAGAAAAAATCCATCTGTAGTAAGTATCAGCAACAATTCTACACATTTGACATTGTTAGGCACACAATTAACCCCTTGATTACCCTGAAATGTTAACCCCTTCCCAGCCAGTGTCATTAGTACAGTGACGGTATATAGTATTATCACTGTATTAATGTATATGTTGCTGATCACCGCCATTACTAATAATTAATAAATAAATGAAAATTCCAGTATACAGTTGTGCTCTTACGTTTACATGCGCTGGCAGAATTTATGATTTCTTGGGCATTTTTCAGAGAGTATGAATGAGAGCGCAAAAACTTTTCTTTCACTGTTTGGCTGAAGCCATTTATTATCAATCAACTGTATTTACTCTTTTTAAATCGTAATGACAACAGAAACTACCCAAATGACCCTGATCAAAAGTTTACATACCCTGGTGATTTTGGCCTGATAACATGCACACAAGTTGACACAAAGGGGTTTGAATGGCTATTAAAGGTAATCATCCTCACCTGTGATCTGTCTGCTTGTAATTAGTGTGTGTGTATAAAAGGTCAATGAGTTTCTGGACTCCTGACAGACTCTTGCATCTTTCATTCAGTGCTGCACTGAAGTTTCTGAATTCTGAGTCATGGGGAAAGCAAAATAATTGTCAAAGAATCTGAATCTGAGGGAAAAGATAGTTGAACTGTATAAAACAGGAAAGGAATATAAAAAGATATCCAAGGAAATGAGAATGCCAATCAGCAGGGTTCAAACGCTAATCAGGAAGTGGAAAATGAGGGGTTCTATTGAAACCAAACCATGGTCAGGGACACCAACTAAAATTTCAGCTACAACTGCCAGGAAAATTGTTCGGGATGCAAAGAAAAACCCACAAATAACTTCAGAACTCTCTGCACAATAAGGAGGCACTTGAAGAAAGATGGGCTGCATGGTTGAATCGCCAGAAGAAAGCCATTGCTATGCAAATGCCACAAAGTATCCCGCTTACAATACGCCAAACAGCACAGAGACAAGCCTCAAACCTTCTGGCACAAAGTCATTTGCAGTGATGAGACCAAGATTGAGCTTTTTGGCCACAACCATAAACGTTACATTTGGAGAGGAGGCAACAAGGCTTATAGTTACATAGTTACATAGTAGTAACATAGTTACATAGTTAGTCAGGTTGAAAAAAGACACAAGTCCATCCAGTTCAAGCAAAAAAAAAACAAAAAACATTTTTATATATATATATATATATATACACACACACACACACACACACACACACACACACAACCAAATAATCCCATATACAATCCTTCACCCACAGTTGATCCAGAGGAAGGCAAAAAACCCCAGCAAAGCATGGATCCAATTTGCTATAACGGGGGAAAAAATTCCTTCCTGATTCCCCGAGAGGCAATCGGATTCACCCTGGATCAACTTTACCTAAAGATGTCAGTACCCAGTTATATTATTTACATTAAGGAAAGAATCCAGGCCTTTTTTAAAGCAATCAACTGTGCTGGCCAACACCACCTCTGGAGGGAGTCTATTCCACATTTTCACAGCTCTTACTGTGAAGAAACCTTTCCGTATTTGTAGATGAAATCTTTTTTCCTCCCGACGTAAAGAGTGCCCCCTTGTCCTTTGTGACGACCTTAAAGTAAATAACTCCACACCAAGTTCACTATATGGACCACTTATATACTTGTACATGTTGATCATATCCCCCCTTAATCTCCTCTTCTCAAGTGAGAATAAATTCAGATCCTCTAATCTTTCCTCATAGCTGAGCTCCTCCATGCCTCTTATTAGTTTGGTTGCCCTTCTCTGCACTTTCTTACTAATGATTTGTACAGGGGGGGCAAAATAATGTCTCTATCTCTGGAGTCCATACCTCTCTTAATACAAGAAAGGATTTTGGTTGCTTTGGAAACCGCAGCTTGGCATTGCATGCCATTATTAAGCTTATGATCTACCAACACCCCCAGATCCTTCTCCAGTATGGATTCCCCCAGTTGTACTCCCCCTAGTATGTACGATGCATGCATATTCTTAGCCCCCAAGTGGATAACTATTATGATGAAAGGTACACCATTCCTACTGTGAAACACGGAGGTGGATCGCTGATGTTTTGGGGATGTGTGAGCTACAAAGGCACAAGAAATTTGGTCAAAATTGATGGCAAGATGAATGCAGTTGTCAAAAAATACTGGAGGAACATTTGCATTCATCAGCCAGGAAGCTGCGCATGGGACGTACTTGGACATTCCAACATGACGATGATCCAAAACACAAGGCCAAGTCGAACTGTCATTGGCTACAGCAGAATAAAGTGAAGGTTCTGGAGTGGCCATCTCAGTCTCCTGACCTCAATATCATTGAGCCACTCTGGGGAGATCTCAAACATCCAGTTCATGCAAGACAGCCCAAGAATTTCCAGGAACTGGAGGCTTTTTGCCAAGAGGAATGGGCAGCTTTACCATCTGAGAAGATAAAGAGACATATCCACAAATCCCACAAAAGACTTCAAGCTGTCATTGATGATAAACAGGGCAATACACGGTATTAAAGAGGTAGTAAACCCCCAAAGCTGTTTTTACCTACAGGTAAGCCTATAATAAGACTTACCTGTAGGTAAAAAGTATATCTCCTAAACCTGCATGGTTTAGGAGATATTCGCCCTGCATGCAACCGCTGACATTAGCGGCGCATTCGCTCTGACGATCCGGCCGAGGCATCCGGCAACTCAGAGCTGGCTGCCGGAGCGTAGAGCTCCCGCGCGCATGCGCGGGAGTGACGTCACGCGGCTCCGGACACTCACAGCGCCGGAGCCGCGTACCCGGAAGAAAGAAGAGGACCAACATGTCAGCGTCCTTAGCGCTGACCGACTCGGGCATCGGGGGCCTCGTTCTAAGGTAAGTATTTCATAATATGTTAGTATGCGATGCATACTAACATATTATGCTATTGTCTTGCAGGATTTTTTTTTTTTTTTTTGCCAGCGGGTTTACTACCGCTTTAAGAACTGGGGTATGTAAACTTTTGATCAGGGCCATCTGGGTAGTTTCTGTTCTCATTATGATATAAAAAGAGTAAACACAGTTGATTGATAATAAATGGCTTCAGCCAAACACTAACCATGAGTGAAAGAAATGTTTTTGTGTTATCATTCATATTCTCTGAAAAATGGCCAAGAAATCATAAATTTTGCCAGGGTATGTAAACTTATGAGCACAACTGTATATCCCATAATAAACACTTATTGGGATTTTTTACCAACAACATGTAGCAGAATACATTTTGGCCTAAATTTATGAAGAAATTTAATTTTTTTTAGCAGAAAGTAAAAAATATTGTTTTATTTTAAAATGTTTTGTTTTTTTCAGTTTATATAAAAAAAATAAAAACCCCAGAGGTGATCAAATACCACCAAAAGAATGTTCCATTTGTGTGAAAAAAATTATACAATTGTCATTTGGGTATAGCGTTGCATGACCGCGCAATTACCAGTTAAAATAGCACAAATATGCTAAAATGCTAAATAGCAAAAAATGGCCTGGCCATGAAGGGGGTAAAATCTTCCACAGGTCAAGTTGATTTATTTTCACAGAGCTGTTCATTGTGCTATTACTAAACATTGATGGTATACCAGACAGTTCTTCATCAGGATAAGTTGATAAAAGGTTTATCAGCAGCATGTATAACCTCCCCTACCTGCAGCATAGTGGTATGGTCCAAGGAGAAGGTCTGGTATCTGAAGGGAATATAGACGGTCTCTTTGGGTCTCAGGTACAGTTGCGGTGAAGGACTCTGCTGATCGATGTGAAACATATTCTCCTCTATGGGGGTTGCTGTGTTTGTGAGTTCTTTAAAATGTCTCCATTCCTGTGTGTCCACAATCACCCTGAAAGAAACCAACCAATCACATCAATAATGAATGCCTTCTCCATGAGTGGTAATTTCATCTGAAGACACTGACATACTGTATTTCCATGCATGCACTTATCATTATAACTCATCGGCCACTTTATTAAGTACAGTGCCTTGAAAAAGTATTCATACCCCTTGAAATTTCCCACATTGTGTCATGTTACAACCAAAAACGTAAATCTATTTTATTGGGATTTTATGTGATAGACCGACACAAAGTGGCACAGAATTGTGAAGTGGAAGGAAAATGATAAATGGTTTTCAACATTTTTTACAAATAAACATGTGAAAAGTGTGGGGGCATTTGTATAGCACCCCCCTGAGTCAATACTTTGTAGAACCGTCTTTCTCTGCAATTACAGCTGAAAGTCTTTTTGGGGAAGTCTCTACCAGCTTTTCACATCTAGAGAGGACATGTTTGCCCATTCTTCTTTGTAAAATACCCCAAGCTCTGTCAGATTGGATGGAGAGCGTCTGTGAACAGCAATTTTCAAGTCTTGTCACAGATTCTCAATTGGATGTAGGTCTGGACTGTGACTGGGCCATTCTAACACATGAATATGCTTTGATCTAAACCATTCCATTGTAGCTCTGGCTGTATGTTTAGGGTCGTTGTCCTGCCCTGCTAGAGAAGACTCGAACAGTTTTCTTCTAAGATTGCCCTGTATTTGGCTCCATCCATCTTCCCTTCAACTCTGATCAGCTTCCCTGTCCCTGCTGAAGAAAAGCATCCCCACAACATGATGCTGCCACCACCATGTTTCACAGTGGGGATGGTGTGTTCAGGGTGATGTGAAGTTTTAGTTTTCCTCCACACATAGCATTTTGCTTTTAGACCAAAAAGTTCAGTTTTGGTCTCATCTGACCAGAGCTCCTTCTTCCACATGTTTGCTGTGTCCCCCACATGGCTTCTCGCAAACTGCAAACAGGACTTCTTATGGCTTTCTTTGAACAATGGTTTTCTTCTTGCCACTCTTCCACAAAGACCAGATTTGTGGAGAGCACGACTAATAGTTGTCCTGTGGGCAGATTCTCCCACGTGAGCTGTGGATCTCTGCAGCTCCTCCAGAGTTACCATGGGCCTCTTGGCTGCTTCTCTGATGAACGCTCTCCTTGCCCGGCCGGTCAGTTTAGGTGGACGGCCATGTCTTGGTAGGTTTGCAGTTGTGTCATACTCTTTCCATTTTCGGATGATGGATTGAACAGAGCTCCATGAGATGTTCAAAGCTTGGGATATTTTTTTATAACCTAACCCTGCTTTAAACTTCTCCACAACTTTACCCCTGACCTGTCTGGTGTGTTCCTTGGCTTTTATGATGCTGTTTGTTCACTAAGGTTCTCTAACAAACCTCTGAGGGCTTCACAGAACAGCTGTATTTATACTGAGATTAAATTACACACAGGTGGATTCTATTTACTAATTAGGTTACTTCTGAAGGCAATTGGTTCCACTAGATCTTAGTTAGGGGTATCAGAGTAAAGGGGGCTGAATACAAATGCACGCCACACTTTTCACATATTTATTTGTAAAAAAATGTTAAAAACTATTTATCATTTTCCTTCCACTTCGTTTTGGTTTATCACATAAAATCCCAATAAAATACATTTACGTTCTTGCTTGTAACATGACAAAATGTGGAAAATTTCAAGGGGTATGAATACTTTTTCAAGGCACTGTATATGTGGCTGTAGGCTCACTGTGAAGAGTGATGAGGAGTTGTAGGCTTAGGCTAAGCTCCATAGCTTTCACATGTCCTCACCAATCATTGCACAGCTGTGTGTAGATGACAGGTCCTCTTTAGGCAGAGGAGAACTGGAACAGGAAAGGTCTTACCTAAGGTCTGCGTGATCGGTCTCGATGGAGACGGTGTACTGCACGTTGTACGGGTTTTTCAGCTGAAACTCGAAGAATTCGGCGGTGCCCAGAGTGGCATAGACGGTGTAATTTGAGGTAATGGCCTGATTCAGCATACCGGAGATACACTCTGCTTTGGTGCGCTCTCTGTACGCTTCAATGATCTGCAAATCTCTGGTGTGCTGAGTGCGCTCCTCGTGTGGAGACTGGAGACGGAAAAAAAAGATAAACAGCTCAATAGACGCTCCTGTATAAAACATCTGAAGAGCGGCCGCTCGCGGCACAGAGTATATTAAAAGGCAACTCCACCCGAAATCTACAGATCAGTTCTGAGAGGGCTTCTACAATCTCTTAAAAATGATAGCAGTTTGTCTTTTCCTTCCAACAGATCTGAAGATTAGAAACAAGGATGAGAGTGCCACTCATCCCGTCCAATTAGAGTCTAATAAGTGACAAGGAGAAGGATCCGACGTGTTTCAGGTGTTAGATATACCCCTTCTTCAGGGCTTGGATTCTGGCTGCTAAAAGCATAGAACAATAGAAGAGTGGCAGTATAAAAAAGCAAGTGGTCTATTGAGTCTTCCCTGATTTTTATTACATATATACAGTACACTATATATATATATATATATATATATATATATATATATATATATATATATATATATACATACTGTATGTTCCAATGAAAAGTTTGGATTTCCACTCACTTCTTGTTGTGTCTCCAGGACAGGAAGTGAGGGAAAGTGTGCCTAATGGGCCAGAAATAAGAACCTCCCATCATCCAGTTGGCTTCCCTCATTGTTACCACGCTATGCTGATGATTTTAGCCCCTTTTTAGTCTTAAAGCGGAGTTCCACCAAGAATTTTTTTTCCTTTTTTTGACATCCACTCTTTTAATACTAAATAGATGTAACCTTTTGTTTTCTTACTTTCAAACTGCCTAGTAATTACAGTACATGTATTTTTACTCACAATTTCATTTCTCTCACTGCTGGACTTTTCAATTTTAGGTGAGGGCATCTGAAGCCCATCTGTAGTCTCCTGGCATCTCTTCCTGAAAGAAGTGCATGGAGGGTAACCATCATGCACTCCTCAATCTCGGTCCGCCTTAAATCTGTCTGGAAATAACAGGATTTTACAGTACAGGGAAGTCCACTGACTCCTGGGAAATGATGAGTCACATCTCCCAGGAGGCCAGGTGAAGCAGGAAGTGAGGAGAAGAGCCTAGGATCTAAAAGGGGCAGAATACAGGGACCACCTAGCATCAAGCGACTTAGGGTGAGTATAAAAAAATGTTTTCCTTCAAAGGTAAGTCTACATAGGCAAAGGACTTGAATGATGTAAAAAAAAAATTCTGGGTGAAACTCCGCTTTAATGTAGTCTTTCTCGTGAATTTTGTCCAGACTGAATCACAAGCCCTGAAGAAGGAGGCCTTTCCCTGGGAACGTGTTGGCTATATCTAATATTATTATTCAAACAATATTTTTAACAAATCACCAAGTGAGATAAACGTTTTACTGGACACGTCGAACCACACACACCCACAAAATAAACTGCTGGGGATACTTAAAAAACAAGCACAGTTAAATTATAAAGAATTACTTTTTTGTCGTCACCCCTCAGGAATAAAATGACAACTTTTTAATTTTGTTAAATTAGTCTGATCAGTTAAAGATTTACAATTTACACAGAAATGAAGCATTTTCTCCGGCTCTTTAAAAGTGCTGTACGGTGCCTAATGTATTCTCGGGCTGTACGCTGCACCTAATCACAACTTTGCTGGCAGTTACATTTAATTCTCAATATCCATTAACAAATCTGTCGAGATGGCTCAGGAATGTACGATGATTAATACATAAGAAATGGCCTGATCATTTTTACAAACTCTTGTAATTTACTCACATGGAAAATTGCTTTCTCCACAGTAAAGGAATGTTATATTCTTACCAGCAGATGGTTGGCTCGCCAACGAGAAAGGTGTATTAATTCCCTAGATGATGAAATTGCAATATTTCCGCAAGGAACTTAAAGCCCTAATCAAGACAGAAGTTTTGATTTTGGATGATGTGTGGAAGGGTGAGAACCTCTCTCTGGGTTTTGTTATTTGAAGTTTGCAGGAGAATGTAGCAAAATAATGTAGATGGTCCAGATAAAGTTCATACGTCGCAGTAGATGTTCTTCTTGGGTGCTCAACCTGTGGCCCTCCAGCTGTTGCGGAAACCACAAGTCCCATGAGGCACTGCAAGCCACTGGAGGTTACAAGCATGACTCCCAAAGGCAGAGGCATGATGGGACTTGTAGTTCCACAACAGCTGGAGGGCCACAGGTTGGGCAACCATGATAGAGTTACCCCCAAAGGGGCTACTGTAGATTAGCTGGTTCTTTCTCAAAGCAGTGCAGAGGCAGCCAGGCACACAGCAACTCTCCACACTCTCCGGGTCAATAATCAGCCTAGGGTTGGTCTTTTTGGATTTTTTTTTTTTTTTAAGAACTTGGGATGGGGAGGGGGTGATATAGGATACTCCAACTTTCATGTTTGCTTGTATGAGGACACTTCACTTTGCTCAGTCTCTGAATAGTCTGAAGTACAGAAAATGTTATTAAGGCCTCTCTTTAGAAGCAAATCCAGCCAGGAATTCTGTAGATTTGTCCACCCAGAGCAGTGGTCTTCAAATTGTGGCCATTTGCTTGCTTTTATCTTCTACTACTGTGTTGAAAAATCCTCTAATACTATCAATACAAACTAGGGATGCAACCATACCGATATTGGTAGGTACTCTCCATGCTGTGCCTCCCCTCCCCCCCACCTCACATAATACCACTGTGCCCAGGGAAGCCGTCCCTCCAGCCCACCCCTTGTCCTGGCCCTGGGTATCGGTGCCGATACCAGGCATTGGCACTCGCCCAAATGTTCCCGATACCGAAACTGATATTTCTGGATCAATGGACATCCTCGTTGGCTGCCTGCACATTACTGTTTTTATAATGGAGTACTTTCGCCTGCTCCTGGCATTCCCCTCGGCCAGCGGTGACGAGCCCTGATGGCAGCTGTCGTTGCCGGCTCTGTCCATCGATCCGGCATCCATTTGGCTCACCGCCCGACTCCAGGTTTAGAGGTCGCTATTTATTCCACCAGGCTCAGCAGAGTCACAATGCCTCACTGGCACACTACCATCTCCCTGCATGGGCTTGTGATCTGTTTACCTATTGTCATCAGTCTGTTCAGTTTTCTAATAAATGATCCCTGCTTTGAACTTTTAATCTGTCTCTACCTACTTACTATAACAGCGCTCCCTCTGCTGAATTTTGTGAGTTCTAAACTGCCCAATAGATGGTGCTTTGATACACACGCGGAAATTGCATGTGATTCTTTGCAGTGCGAATTGTGCCAATTTTTTTTGTATGGACGCAAATCGCACCGCAAAGTACTCGGTAACGGAGAATACTTGACCGAAAGTATTGGTACTTGTACTTGCCAATAAAAAAAAAACGGTATCAGTGCAACCCTAGTTCAAACCAATACATCTCCGATTATATCAGTATTATAAAGTGCTAACTATCCACAATCCTCTTCTTAGTGTCCATATGTCATAGCCTTCTTATCTCCAATCCGTGCTTGACATGCGTTTCACCACCAAAACAAAAGTGCTTACCCTCCACCAAGCAAGCTGCTCACTCACCAGATAATCATACATAAAAAGCGTTGTTAATAGCCTCCACTCTCTCCACTTCTCCAGGGATTGCTCGTTTATTGGAAAAGTGCACCTCTCTCATCCACTCATGTAATTAGAAAAGCCCATCATTGCGCAACATGTTTATTAAGATTGAATCCATTGCTACACAATAAAATGCTTACTCACACATTGATGTGCCTCTAGACCGGCACTCAGTCTTTCCAGCAAGCCAGTACAAATACACAACCCACCGCTCTAGTTTCCGCGCCGGCGTCCACTCCAATTCACCGGATTCTCCTATCCAACGACCGGATATGACTTGCGCATCACTCTGCTATGTCTCAATGCGTTTCACATAAATAATGCTTCATCAGGAAGCATCTAAGCATCTGGTGAATTAGAACGAACGTTGGCTCAGAAACTAGAGTGACGGGTTGGGTATTTGTACTGGCTTGTTGGAAAGACTGAGTCCCGGTCTAGAGGCACATCAATGTGTGAGTAAGCATTTTATTGTGCAGCAATGGATTCAATTTTAATAAACATGATGCGCAATGATGGGCTTTTCTAATTACATGAGTGGATGAGAGCGGTGTACTTCTTCCAATAAACGAGCAATCCCTGGAGAAGTGGAGAGAGCGAAGGTTATTAACAACGCTTTCTATGTATGATTATCTGGTAAGTGAGCAGTTTGCTTGGTGGACGATAAGCACTTTTGTTTTGGTGGTGAAACGCATGTCAAGCGATAAGAGATAAGAAGACTATGACATATGGACACTAAGAAGTACACATTGGATTGTACAGTTATTTGTCATTGTGGACTGTTTGCACTTTATACTATTGTTACAGCCTGAGGATTGTGGATAGTTAGCACTTTATAATACTGATATAATCAGAGGTATATTGGTTTGTATTGATAGTATCTAAGGGGGGGGGGGGGGGGGCGTGGCTGCAGCCGGAGCACTGTTTATAATTCTTTGCATTTTGTGCCTGTGTCACTATATCGTTTTAGTATCCTAGTGCTGTCTTCTACAAGCTTCAAGATGTGACCCCATGGCCCTGTGGGAGCTTGAGAGCTGGTTTAAAAAAAAGAACTGTCATGCCAGCTTAGACTACTCACCTACACTGGGTGACCTTTCTGCCTACTGACTGATGTCAAAGAGAACAGTGCCGCGATTTTTTGCCATGATTTTGATGCGACTTGAAGCAATGCCTGTATAATCCTGAGGTCTATGGACCTCAAGTCGCATCAAAGTTGGACCAAAATGCCGGGACTACTTTGAAGTCGCTGCGACTTGAAGTCGCACAGATATGAATGGTACTCAATGAAAATCATAGGGTACAACTTGTCATGCGACTTTGCAGTCCCAAGTCTCAGGACAAGTCGCACTAGTATGAAAGGGGCCTTAGTGCAAGTCTATAGTTTAGGTCAGGTCCTAAACTGTAGGTAGACTTGCACCAAGAAAAGGAGAAGTAAGGCAAGGTAAGCTAAGGCATGCCCCCATTGGGGAGATTTCCCCTCAGTAACTGTGCTTATCTCAGAAGTCATTTAACAAGGATGCCGATTCCTGGATATAGAGATGACCACAAATATAGAACAACAACCCCATAAAAGTTTGGTAAAATACCTCTTTCAGGTTAATGCTACGTAATTGGCTCCAAATCTGCTAAAATGCACTAAAGTTTCTTTTTATTATGTAAGTGCATTTTCAGACAAAGTGCGCTCATCTTTTTTGCCCCACCCAAAGCTCACCTGGTGTATACTTACCTCCACCAAAATGCGTTCATCCTTCCTTGAAATATTCTTTGTGTTTGCACACTAATTCTGTAAAATTTTCCCAACGTAGGAGACGCTTGGGAGATGGTCCAGTACAGGTGTGTAGGGATCAACTTTACATGTGGAAAAGTTCGAGAAAAGATGTTAACAATGCAGTGGGTCACAGTCCCGGGATGAAGCTGTATATACACCTGGAAAAGAAGGGACCTGCCCTATCTACAGTCACCAGCAGCTGCCAAGTCTTCATGAAGGTAGGTATGCATCTAGGCAGAGAAGGGGCCAGCCACGGGATGAAGCTCTGTATACACCTGGGAAGGGGGGACCTGCTATATCTGCCAACAGTCACCAGCAGCTGCCAAATCTTCATGAAGGTAGGTATGCATCTAGGCAGAGAAGGGGGCAGCCACGGGATGACGCTGTGTATACATTTGGGAAGGGGGGACCTGCTATAGCTGCCAACAGTCACCAGCAGCTGCCAAGTCTTCATGAAGGTAGATACACATCTAGGAGAAGGGGGCAGATAGGAGACGCTTGAGAGATGGTTCAGTAGATATCTATAGGGAGTGACTGCACAGGCGCAACCAGCATAATGAAAAGTTTGCGAAAGGATGTCAACATTGCAGCCAGCCACAGGATGAAGCTGTGTGTACACCTGGGAAGGGGGATCTGTCATATCTACCAACATTCCAAGACTAACAATTCCAAAAATGGGACTTTAAATATGCCTCAAGTGGTCAACAATATTGCATGATATAAAAAAGTTTTTTATTACACCAAGGTTAAAAATAGAAAATTTAATAAACTATCTCATATTAGCTTGTAAAATAAATCCAGAGGCCATTACATCAACCAACTTAATCTAATGTTCTAGGAGGTTAACAATGAGATCAATATGCATGGGTTGATGCGTTTCACAGGATCACTCGCTTCTTCAAGGCCTTAGATCTTGAATGTTCCCACGTACAAGTAAAATAACTTCCAAATTGATTTGAATTCAAAGATATGTAGGAAGCCGCACCACATAAGTCCCCCCCCCCCCCCCAATGCCCACCATCAGGGCCAAACCAATGCCATTTGAGCTTTAAACATCACAGTTAAAGTACGGTATTGGACAGGTATTAGATGGATCAATAGCTTACACAAATCCAACAGAGAGTGCTCCCACATGTTTGTTTGAAAATGGCGACTTTCTGATGAGGTCTTGGTTGGTTCATTTGTTTGAATCCTTTGCATACATTTTTTTTCTTTCAGAGTGGGCTATTGATCTATCTAATATCTGTCCAATACCATTCTTTAAGTGTGAGCAATAACACTCAAATGGCATTGTGTAAGAACTGGAATTTTTATTTGAAGCACAAGGATGGCTCAACTTATTTATAGTAAGATTTGGGTGATGTAATTTTTGGCCTCATCCTCTGTATGTTTATGAGGCTTCCTTATTAGTCCCTCTTATTTGTGCTTTTTCTTTAGTTTGGTCCTGATTGTGGGCACCTTCATATGGGCTGGAGAGAACTTATCGGGTGCACTTCCTCCGTATCTTCATATCAATTTTGAAGTGGAGCATTATTTTAATTTTCCATGGAAACATTCAAGGTCTAAGGTCCCGAAGAAGAGGTTGATCCAGTGAAATGCGTTGACCTATGCATATTGATCTTATTGCCAACCTCCTAGAACATTGTAATTAAGTTGGTTGATGTCATGACCTCTGGATTTGTAAGCTAATATAAGATGGTTTATTAAGATTGTCTATCTTTAACCTTGGCGTAATAAATATGTTGTAATACATACTTTTTTATATCATGCAATATTTTTGGAATGGTTAGTATTGGTACATTAGTGTGGGGATGATGCCTCCAGTGGTGTTGATAACACTTTACTCCCATATGTGTCTCTTTTCCATATCTACCAACAGCAACCAGCAGCTGCCAAGTGTTGATGAAGGTAAGAATACCTCCAGGTGGGTAAGGGGCAGATAGGAGATGCTTGGAAGATGGTCCACTAGAAGTCTATAGGGAGTGACTGCACATGCACATCCAGCATAATGAAAAGCTTCAAAAGAATGTCAACATTGCAGCCAGCCATAGGATGAAGCTGTGTATACACCTGGGAAGGTGGACCTGTCATATCTACAAACAGTCACCAGCAGCTGCCCAACCTTGATGGATGTAAGTATACATCTAGATGGAGAAAGGGGGCAGGTAGGAGACATTTAGTAGATGGTCCAGTAGAAGTCTATAGGGATTAACTGCACAGGCACATCAAGAACACGTTTGCAAGAGGATGTCAGCACTGCAGCCAACCACAGTTACAAGATGAAGCTGTGTGTACACCTGGGAAGGGGGACTGCTGTATCTATCAACATACCAAGACTAACCATTCCAAAAATGGGACTAACCATTCCAAAAATGGGTCACTAGCAGCTACCAAGCCTTGATGGAAGTAGGTATATATGATGGCAGTGAAGGGGCCAGGTAGGAGACATTTGGGAGATGGTCTAGTACAGGGGTCTCCAAACTTTCTATACAGACTTTAGGGGGGGCTGGACTATGGCCAGCGGGAGTAGAAAAAGACCCAGTATCAGTTGGAATAAACAATGCCACATCTTTGGTTTCAGTGAGAGGAATTGTACCCCATCATTGGTGTCATTGGGAGGAATTATGCCCCATCATTGGTGTCTATGGTAGAAATGGTGTCCCATCATTGGTGTAACTGAGCCCCATTGTTGGTATCAATAGGAGGAATAGTGTCCCATCTTTGGTGTCATTAGGAGGAATAGTGACCCATTTTAGTGTCACTGGATAGAACAGTGTCCCATCTTGGAGTCATTGGGAAGAATTGTGCCCCATCTTTGGTGTCATTTGGAGGAATTGTGCCCCATCTTGGAGTCATTGGGAGGAATGGTCCCTCATCATTAGTGACATTGGGAGGAACTGTGCCCCTTTATTGGTGACAGTGAATGAAATAGTGCCCCAAGGGCTGGATAAAAGCAAGCAAAAAGCCAAAGTTTGGAGACCACTGGTCTAGTAGATGTCTATAGGGATTGACTGCATAGGCACATCCAGGAAAAGTTTGCAAAAGGATGCCAAAACTGCAGTGGACCACATCCACGGGATGAAGGTAATTATCCTCCTGGGAAGGGGAACTGTCATATGTACCAACAGTAACCAGCAGATCCCAAGCCCTGATGAAGGTAAGTACACTTACTGTACATCTAAGAAAGGGGCTTTGGGTCAGGCTGGGGGTAACTACACTATGTCTAATGGTGAGATCTTGAGTTCTTGACATTGACCCCCACCATCCTTCCGCTATAATAAGAGGTCTCTGACTGAGGGCTTTTCTTACCAATAAAAATGACTTCCCGTTGATGAGGTTCTCTTGTGACTCGATCTGTCTGACCGCCATCATTCTCTCCATCTTGCGTCTATAAGAGGCATCAGTCTCACTGTTTGGCTGCTGGTAGGCCATGCTAGCCTCCTTCATCCGGCTGTACAACAAGGATGCCAATTCACCATCTAAGTCGGCCAGCTTCTGAGCCTGGGAAACATTCTTCTTGGCTGAAGGCACATAAAAGAGGATATTCAGTAAAAATGATCACTGCGCTCAGTCACACAATGACTCGCCATTAGACACAATTGAGCCTGAAGAGACTTATCAAATGCGCGATAATAAGCGTAGCCTTGGTACAAGGTAAGTCGTTTTGTGTGTGACTGGCCTATGCAATGAGTGTAATTAAGCTCGATTGTCAGGTCTTGTTGCAGTATGAACCGCCTTACACAGAGCTGATTTTCCTTTTGCCAAGAACCTGTATGGCTCCCATTGTCTGCTAAAATTTGGATCGCTTCATCATTCGTCAGTCAAATTAATCACCTTTACAGCTTATAATCATACAGCAGCTGCATTACATCGGATTCAATGGTGGAAATTATAATCTTTTTTTTACATTTAATATAATAAATTATGTTTTTTTACACCTATAAATATGATCAATTACCCCTTAATCAGCATTTATCAACGGTCACTGACAGGTGCCAAGCCTCAACAGAAAGGCGGCTGATTGCAGAGTTCCCGTCCTCTTTACAGACTTCCCAACCCCCACCAGCTCAATGCAGCATAAGGGCCGGTTCACACTGCAGCGGGGCGGAGCGGCGCGACTTCGCGCCCCGTTCACATCTAGGCGAATTGTCAGGCGACTTGAGTCGCCTGACAATTCGCCTCAATGCTGTGCAAATGGGACCGTTCTAATAGGAGCGAATCGCTTCGCTCCGCATTAGAAAAATGGTCCCTGCACTATTTTTAGGGCGATCTCAGGCGGCTTGCATTGACTTCTATGATAGAAGTCTCCTAGCAAGCCGCTTTGAGATCGCCTGGAGCGCCGCATCACGCCGCTCCGCCTCGCTACAGTGTGAACCGGCCCTTAGAGACTAAAGCCTCGTACACACGGTGTGATGGCCGTATGAAAACGGTCGTACAACAGCTTGTTGTACGATCATCCAACCATTAGTACATGCGATTAGAACAGGCGACGGTCGTGCAACAGAAGTTGGATGAGCAAACTAGAAAACTTTTGTTGTACAACAAGCGGTCGTACGACCAACAAAGCTGTATGTGCAAAACACGCATGCTCAGAAGTCAGGAACGCCCAGAAGTGTCAGTTCGTGTAAACCTACGTTCCTAATTCACAAATCACATTCACCTGAACTTCCTCTTAATACGTTCGCAACAAGTCACTACGTTAGGCTTGGTCATGCGATCGCTTCGTGCATGTCAGTATGTGAGACACAACAACCGACATATGATTTTGGACGTCCGGTCCTACGACCGTCATAGGGCTTTAGGCTCCATACACACCATACAACTTTTATTGTCTGATTTCCTTTAGATTTGCCAAAACCATGTAGTACAGGGGTCTGCCTGATTGCATACAAATTGAAGCTCTTAAGGTTTGATCTCACATTATATGGTTTTGGTAAATCTAAAGGAAAAAAATCATTGGTGTCAGTGGGAGGAATAGTGCCCCATCATTGGAGCCAGTGGGAGGAATAGTGCTCCATCATTGGTGTCAGTGGGAGGAATAGTGCCCCATCATTGGTGCCAGTGGGAGGAATAGTGCTCCATCATTGGTGTCAGTGGGAGGAATAGTGCCCCATCATTGGTGCCAGTGGGAGGAATAGTGCCCTACCATTGGTGCCAGTGGGAGGAATAGTGCCCCATCATTGGTGCTAGTGGGGGGAATAGTACCCCATCACTGGTGTTAGTGGGAGGACTTGTGCCCCATCATTGGGAGGAATAGTGCCCCATCATTGGAGCCAGTGGGAGGAATAGTGCTCCATCATTGGTGTCAGTGGGAGGAATAGTGCCCCATCATTGGTGCCAGTGGGAGGAATAGTGCCCTACCATTGGTGCCAGTGGGAGGAATAGTGCCCCATCATTGGTGCTAGTGGGGGGAATAGTACCCCATCACTGGTGTTAGTGGGAGGACTTGTGCCCCATCATTGGGAGGAATAGTGCCCCATCATTGGAGCCAGTGGGAGGAAAAGTGCTCCATCATTGGTGTCAGTGGGAGGAATAGTGCCCTACCATTGGTGTTAGTGGGAGGAATAGTGCCCCATCATTGGTGCCAGTGGGAGGAATAGTGCCCCTTCATTGGTGCTAGTGGGGGGAATAGTGCCCCATCATTGGTGTCAGTGGTAGGAATAGTGCCCCATCATTGGTGTCAGTGGGAGGAATAGTGCCTCATCATTGGTGTTAGTAGGAGGAATAGTGGACCATCATTGGTGCCAGTGGGATGAATAATGCCCCATCATTGGTGCCAGTGGGAGGAATAGTGCCCCATCATTGGTGCCAGTGGGAGGAATAATGCCCCATCATTGCTGCAAGTGAGAGGAATAGTGCCCCATCATCTGTGTCAGTGGGAGGAATAGTGCCCCATCATTGGTATCAGTGGGAGGAATAGTGCCCCATCATTGGTGTCAGTGGGAGGAATAGTGCCTCATCATCTGTGTCAGTGGGAGGAATAGTGCCCCATCATTGGTACCAGTGGGAGGAATAGTGCCCCATCATTGGTGTCAGTGGGAGGAATAGCGCCCCAAGTGCCGGATATAGGCTAGCAAAGGGCCACAGTTTGGAGACCCCTTGTATAGGTGTTAGAAGGGGAGTGGGAGCATTTTAAGCTTAGTTAGTTCTAGCCTTGAATTCCACTTTAAGTGTATGTCTGTGTGAAAGCCGTGTTTGCCTGCAGGAGGATGAGACACAGCAGCTGCAAAAGCAACAACGCTGCTCCCAATATGATATCCATGCGGGTTCAGGGCCCCAAACCCACACATTCTGCCTTCGGGGACCCGGACCTACATGCACCTGCATGGCTGTCAAATTAGGAGCGTCCCAATTGACATAAATGGGACTCTCTGCACGGCAACGCATTGGAACACCTGTGCATCCCTCTGCTGGCAAACACGGGTATACATTCAGGGGCACATTCAGACAGGAATTTAGTCCTGTCCTTTTGTGAAGAGCCGCTAGCAGAGGCGGTGCATGCATTTCAGATCTGTGTGCAGGCAGCCCATAGAAGTGGATGCACATGCATCAGCTACCTGGACACAATCGTATGTCAAAGTTTGACATGCAGGCAGGAGCGGGTGCACAGATCTGAACGCACAGAGTGAAGTCCCGCTGGTTCCCACCAGCATGCAACTGAGCTACAGTTCTTTTCTTGGGGGAGAGGCAAGTGCTGATTATTAAATCGGTACCCGCTCTCACTTTCACAATTCTCCCCATGGTGAGGATGACATCCCTTACCTTGCCCCCTCCCCTCCTGCAGCCTCCTGGGATACGTCACTGCGGGACAATACACAGAGCTGTGCATGCGCAGTGAGGAAGCGGCTGTGGTTCCTCAGGAAACCACAGCCAGCACCTATATCCAAGATAGCAGCACCGGAGACCTGCATGGGTAAGAAGAACTGGCTGCAGGAAGACAGCACTGGACTCCAAGCAGTTACTGAAGTTATTCTCTAACCCCCTGGTTCCCACCAGTGTGGCTTTGATATCCCGCTACTTCAGAGTGATTTCAAAGCCACCGATCAGTGCAATTTCATAGCGGCTTGCGACTTCATTGACCAGAAATCAATGCAAGTCACAATGGAATTGCAGAAAAGTAGTGCAGAAACCTTTTTCAGAGTCGCAACGATTTGAATGGTTCCATTGCCAGCAATGGTGTGCGACTTGTCATGCGATTGGGAACTGTCAAATCGCATTGGTGTGAACCAGGGCTTACACTAAGTTTAGATGTGTGGTTGTGGGGGCGGTAAAAATGCTTGTTTTTAGGAGCCCACAAATTTCCCCCTCCCCTGCGAGGGGTATTCGTATGCCACAGTCACAATGCTTCGCGGCCACAGAAAAACCTATCCAACATATCGCAATTGACAGGTGACAAGCGAATAAGAAAGCTCCACTAATTCCCCTCAATGGTGCGCGATGCGCATGGTTGCATCGTGTTTATTGCGCATAAATATGGTTAAAACAGACGATGAGGAGGCGTCATCACCTCCTGTCAATCACCTCTGATAAACGATCCAAATTCGCATTGTTTTTTTAACGGAGTGATGGGTTTAAACGCACGTCTAAACCTATACTAAAAAAAAAAACTCATTCCAGTGCTCAATCCGAGGTGCTCCTAAGAGAACGAAGATGAGCAATGCTTCTTCAGGTGCAGATCGGGAAATCTCCGGTCAACTATAACAGCGCACACAAGAGGGCGCAACTCCTCGTGCATCACCACCATACAGTTTATTAAAGTGGTAGTAAACCCATGCATTTAACAGGTTAAAAACCAGTCATATTTCCGGCATGTGCCGGAAATGTAACACTCCCATTGGCTGTGCTCTAAACCAAACTGTCAAACCATCCAATGGCTGGTGTCATAGCTGATCACGTGCAGCATCATGGCAGTTGTAGATTAAACAGAGGCCAAGATGGCAGCTTCCTTGGCTGAAAATGATAGGAGGGTTTACTACCACTTTAAGTTCCAAAAGACAAATACTCACAAGCAATTATAAACAACAGGCATCAATCCAACTTCAGCCTTGGGTGATCCCATGGTCTTCTGATCGGATTCAACGCCAAGGCTGAAGTTGGTTTGATGCCTGTTTCCCCCTAGGTGGACTTCATATGATGTCCTGGACTTTAAATGGAGATATCTGGATGACGGGTGCAGCTGTAGCAATCATGCAGATATCGTTATTTCCATGTAAAAGCAATCATAGCGGTGACTTGCCTGTGCGATCGGTGAGCCGTAGAATGAATCGGCCGGCAGCAGCTGTTTATCATAGAGAATACCGCGGACCAAATGGTCCCCAGTAATCTCTATGGCCTTCGAAGGCCGGGCGCGACGTTATGACGTTACGTCTGGGCAGATGTAAACACTGCCGTTTCTTTACCAGGAAAGACTGAGATCACTTTTTTTTTTTTTATCTCAGACTTTAAAGCATAGAGGAGAGATGTGGGGTCTTATAGACCCCAGATCTCTCTGTAAAGAGGACCTGTCATGCCCTATTCCTATTACAGGGGATGTTTACATTCCTTGTAATACGAATGAAAGTAATCAAAAAATAATACATTTAATTAAAGGGAAAGTGTAAAAATAAAAAAATGTAAATAAAATAAACAAATGTAAAGGGAAAGTGTAAAAAATAAATACATTAAAATAAAATAAACAATAAATGAAAGAATAAAAAAATGTAAAGCGCCCCCATCCCCACGTGCTCGCATGCAGACGTACGTCGCGCCCACATATGTAAACGATGTTCAAACCACATGTGAGGTATCACCACGATCATTACAGTGAGATCGATCATTCAAGAACTAGACCTCCTCTGTAACTCAAAACAGGAAACCTGTAAAAATTTTTGAAACGTCGCCTATGGAGATTTTTAAGTACCGAAGTTTGGTGTGCGCAATTTTAAAGCATGACATGTTAGGTATCTATTTACTTGGTGTAACATCATCTTTCACATTATACAAAGAAATCGGGCTACCTTTAGTATTTTGTTTAATTTTTTTAATTCATGAAAGTGTTTTTTGTCCCAAAAAAAAAAATGTGTTTAAAAAATTGCTGCGCAAATATCGCGTGACATAAAAAGTTGCAACAACCCCCATTTTATTCTCTAGCCACTTCAAGACCGCCCGCCGTCATTATATGGCGGCCGTTTGAAGTCGAATACCATTGCTATGGTAGCAGATAGCTACCATAACCCCCCGGTATCTTTTTTTTTCAGCAGGCGATTCGCTTTCAGATAAAAGTGGTCTTAGCGGCGGATTCACCGTGAGATCACTTTTATCAGCGGTGGGAGAGGTGCCCCCCCCTCCCGCCGCTTTCCGGTCATCTCCGCCGCTTACCGGATCTGCCGGCAGCAGCAGAGACGATTGGTTCCTCTCCCCCCCAGTGTCCGTGAGCTGAGTGAGCGACTCGGCTCCATAACATGGCAGGGCGGAAGCGACGTCACAAGTCACTTCCGCCCAATGCTCTTAAAGGGCCCATTTTTTTTTTTGCACTGTCATTTTTTTCAAATTATTATTATTATTATTTTTTTTTTTTTGCATTTTACTGTAAATATGAGAACTGAGGTCTTTTTGACCCCATATCTCATATTTAAATGTTCCTGTCCTGCTTTTTTCTATTACAAGGAATGTTTACATTTCTTGTAATAGGAATAAAAGTGATCAAATTTTTTTAAAAAAAAAGAACAGTGCAAAAATAAAAAGTAAAATAAATAATTAAAAAAAAAAAGTAAAGCTTCCCCGCGAGCTTGCGCGCAGAAGCGAACGCATATGTACCACATATGAAAACGGTGTTCAAACCACACATGTGAGGTATCGCTGCAATTGTTAGAGTGAGAGAAATAATTCTAGCACTAGACTTCCTCTGTAACTCAAACCTGGTAACCTGTAGAATTTTTTAAACGTTGCCAATGGAGATTTTTAAGTTGCAAAGTTTGTCTCCATTCCGCGAGCAGACGCAATCTTGAAGCATGACATGTTGGGTATCATTTTACTCGGCGCAACATTATCTTTCACAATATGGGAAACAATTGGCCTAACTATACTGTTGTCTTATTTCTTAACTCAAAAACTGAATTTTTGCAAAAAAAAAAAACGCTTGAAAGACCGCTGCACAAATACGGTGTGACAAAGTTTTGAAACGACTGCCATTTTATTCTCTAGGGTGTTAGAAAAAAATATATATATAATGTTTGGGGGTTCTAAGTAATTTTATAGCAAAAAAATGGGTTTAACTTGAAAACACTGAACTCCAAAAAGAGGCTTGGTCTTAACCACTTCCTTACTGGGCACTTAAACCCCCCTCCTGCCCAGACCAATTTTTGGCTTTCAGCGCTGTCGCATTTTGAATGACAATTGCGCGGTCGTGCGACGTTGTGCGTTTAAAATAAACCCATGTTGCAGCGTGCTGGCGCGTTAACAGTAAGTTTTACGCTGTCGCGACTTTCGGTTTTTAACCAGACCCGTCCTCCCCCCAAATTCACGGGTCATTCCTTCACCAATTCTGGTTCGGAGAAAAACCTCAAGTCACAAAAGTTCAATTTGGGTAAAAAAACGATATTTTAATGAATCTTGGGGGTTTGTAATATATATATAAAAAAAGATTGTGGGATCTCTTATTTTACCGTCAGCAAAGTTTTGAAACAGTGTGGCATAAACACGTCGCCAGAAAGTTCGCAAAAAAAAAAAACGTTTTTAAATCAAAAACTCAATTCTATATTCTGTTGTCATATCAAT
>BLSH010344769.1:2112391-2123765 GCA_018402905.1 Glandirana rugosa | reverse complement strand
ACCAAGAAGCCCCTCCACCTATAGGACTTTTATGCTATATGGTCACATTCAGCACACACATATATATATATAGCTTTTTGTGGTCAAGGACATTAAAGTTTGTAAGCGCCATGATTTACTAATGCAGCATTACCATCTCTGGATTTGTTGTGAATACCAGAGAGAATAATACACATATGAGAGAATTTATTATCTCTATGGGTTTGGTAGCTGCTGAATGAGCGCGGTATATTTTGGCAATTTCTATTTACCAGCTGCCTGGAAGAAACTGGGGTAGGAGCTGGGAAGCAGAACTTGTAGGTCTAGAGGAGGACCAGAGTAGGGTGGGAGTCTGCTGAATGCTGATATCATGGGAAGGGGTGCTGTGGCTGCACAGAGAGGCACAGGATCTGTAGGAGAAGTTCTGTCCTCCTTTCTGCTGTCAAATGCTGATACAGGGGTGGGGGGGGGGGGTCAGAGAGAACCCTCTCCATGGCTGCACAGAAAAACGCAGGATCTGGCGGATGAGTTCTGTCTTCCTCTCTGCTGCCGAATGCAGAGACAAGGTAGGGGCAGAGATGAAGGGGGTGCCACAGCTGCAGGAGAGGTGTGAGGGCCACACGAGATGGCCGCCTCCGGGCCTTGTGTTTGACCCATGTGGCTTAGAGAATTAAAAAAAACGGCATATGGCAACCCTCCATCTCTGTCCAATTAGGAAAAAGTAGTACAGACCATAGATGCAGATTTTTTTTTTTTTGTCGATGCCCCGAGGCAGCTGGAAACTTCTGCAATAATGCATTTGCATCAGGTGCTTGCCACCACTGTGATATTGCTACATGTGTCAGGGCACCGCCCGCAACAGAGGCGCTCGAAGACCTGGCATCCCTGCCAGTACTTTGCATGGCCGCAGGAATGCACAGAGGAGTGCGCAGGTGAACACACATTGTGTCATGCTGATCTGGGTCTGTTTTGGGTGTATTAAGGAGGGAAAATTGCACTGCAGGACTTCAAAGATTTGTGCTGGTGGTAGATTCATGCTAGGAGGAGTAATGGGGGAGGGTTGATAAAAGGATCTGTGCTAGGTGGCGATGTGGAAGGATTTGTGTTCAAAGGGGGTGAATGGAGGGAGGGAGGATTTGTGTTTGAAGGGCATAATTGGAGTAGGGAGGATTTGTGATTGGAGGGGGGAGGATTTGTGTTTGAAGGGGGTGATTGGAGGGGGGAGGATTTGCATTCGAAGGGGGTGATTGGAGGGGTAGGATTTGTGTTATAAGGGGGTGATTGGAGGGGTATGATTTGTGTTATAAGGGGGTGATTGGAGGGGGGAGGATTTGCGTTCGAAGGGGGTGATTGGAGGGGTAGGATTTGTGTTATAAGGGGGTGATTGGAGGAGTAGGATTTGTGTTATAAGGGGGTGATTGGAGGGGTAGGATTTGTGTTATAAGGGGGTGATTGGAGGGGGGATGATTTGCATTTGAAGGGGTAATTGGAGGGGGGAGGAATTGTGCTGGGGGGTTAAAGAGGAGAGGATTTGTGCTAAAGGGGAGATTTGGGGAGAAGATGTCTTTTTTTGGAGGGGAGGGGATTGCAGAGATTTGTAATTGAAGTGGAAGAGGATTTGGGGGTAAGGAAAGGCATGGCACAGACTGTTTATATACTGTATAATCTGATGGAAGAGAATCAGAGAGTGCTAATGGTCCACGGGTAGGGGGCACAATACTTCCCTTGCCCAGTACGCTGGCAACCCATGCTATGCCACTGATGCCAACCTCTCCTCTCTCTACCTGACCACATGTGATACAATGTCAACAAGTTACATAAAGGCAATCTCACATTTAGATTTTAAAAGTACGCACAAAACTGACTGCAACATCTTCTATTTCCCTCCTAGAACTACTAACATTTTTCCCTTTTTCTATATCGCCCCCTCTCCTTAAAGCGGAGGTCCGAGGGCTAAAAAAAAAATTAAAAGTCAGCAGCTACACATACAGTAGCTGCTGACTTTTAATATTAGGACACTTACCTGTCCTGGAGTCCAGCGATGTCGGCACCCGCCGCCGATCTTCGGATTGGGGGACGGGTGCAGCCGCCTCCATCGCGGGTAAGGGAACCCGGACGTGTAAGCAGTACAGCTTCACGCTGGGCACCTTACCGCGCATGCGCGAGCTCTGCCAGGCGGCCAGAAGCAGAGCGAGCAGGGAGGAGGGAGCCGGGCTGCTGACGTCAGCGGCCGCGTCCGCCGGCCAGAGCTCCCGGAAGTGTAGAAAAGACAGGTGTCCTCTTCCCCCTCCCCCCCGAAAGGTGCCAAAAGTGACACCTGAAGGGGGGAGGAATCCAATCAGCGGAAGTTCCACTTTAGGGTGGAACTCCGCTTTAAAGTGTTACTAAACCCAGGAGCCTGCAGTCACTATATCTTCTCTCCCCAGGAGCCTGCAGTCACTATATCTGCTCTCCCCAGGAGCCTGCAGTCACTATATCTGCTCTTCCCAGGAGCCTGCAGTCACTATATCTGCTCTCCCCAGGAGCCTGCAGTCACTATATCTGCTCTCCCCGGGAGCCTGCAGTCGCTATATCTGCTCTCCCCAGAAGCCTGCAGTCACTATATCTGCTCTCCCCAGGAGCCTGCAGTCCCTATATCTGGTCTCCCCAGGAGCCTGCAGTCACTATATCTGCTCTCCCCAGGAGCTTGCAGTCACTATATCTGCTCTCCCCAGGAGCCTGCAGTCACTATATCTGCTCTCCCCAGGAGCCTGCAGTCACTATATCTGGTCTCCCACAGAACATGGAAATGCAATCATTTTAGTAAATATAAACTGATTAAGCAGTCTTGTGACTATCAGTGTCTGGTAAAAATTTGTAGGAGGAGTTCTAATTCTTCCCCCTTCCTCTGTCTGGACAGTGCTGATTGGCCCTGTGCTGATCACATGCACTCTCAAAGAAAAAAACTTTCTAGCAATACACACCAAACTGAGCATGTGCATCCTGACTCCTAATGCTCTGTTCTATCACAAGATGGGTTGGAGTAGAACCAGCATGCTTTACTGCATATACACACTGATTTTAAATCAGTGTAATCAGGTACATGTATGTTTGTTTTGTTTTTTTCGGGACTGGGGTGCCGGCGATCCAATCCCACGGTGATTGAACACAGCGGGAGCCAATCAGTGGTTCCGGCAGACCCGATGTTCACTGGCAACCGGTGATCATTTCCGAGAGAGGCAGAATGGCGGTCTGTCAGAGGGGACGATGGCAATCTTGTGTTTCTGCTAAGCAGGAACACGGATCTCTGTCTTCCCCCAGTTAAAGCACCTCCCACACACAGTTAGCAAGCACTTCTGGGGGAACACAGTTAATCCTTTGATCACCCCTGATGTTAACCCCTTCCCAGGCAGTGTCATTAGTACAGTGACTGTGCATTTTTTTTAGCACTGATCACTGTATTGGTGTCATTGGTCCCCAAAAAGAGTGACTTAGTGTCAGATTTGTCATCTGCAATCCCACTAAGAACTATCAGTTAAAGTAACGCAGTGCCGTATCACAAAAAATGGCCTGGTCATGAAGGGGGGGGGGTTAATCTTCCGAAACTAAAGTGGTTAAGTTACCTTGATGCCTTCATGGGTATGCCATGTTCTGAAGTGCGGCTTACCTATTATACCTCTAGAAAGCAATCAGATTATTGTCTGTTGGCTACTTGAATCTGATTTACAGAAACAACAGGAAGAAACAAACGCCGTATCTCAGTGGTTTGAAGTGCCGCACTTTATTATATATAATTGCCCAATATGCAGTACTTTTAACTAAGTAAGTTTAGATTGCAGTTGGCAATTATATCATTTCTCTGTATTCTTTGAAAACAAAATCCATGATTCTCACTCCAAATTTTTGAAAGCTTAATGTGCCCCTTCACCTGCCTTTGAGCCTTTCTTTCTTCACCAACCGTGATCTAACCCCCTATCTTCTGTTATCCATCGGCTCTTAGAATGTAGGGGTCTGTCACGAAACCCTGAAATGTGTTGGATTTGCTTAGGAATCTCGCAATCTGCTTTTGAACAACTGCTACGCCGACATTGCTAGACTTACAGGTCTACTCATTCCTGGGATCTGCAGTCATGGCCAAAAATACTGGCACCCCTACATTTCTGTCAGATAATGCACCACTTTGCCCAAAAAAATGTTTAGGCCTTCTCATGTTTATTTCTTTTGTGTGTATTGGTATGACCCAAAAAAGTGGAAAAACGAAAATCTGACACATTCCACACAAAACTCCAAAAATGGATTGGACATTATTGGCACCTTCTCAAAATTTGGAGGATTTGGGAACAAAAATTGTTTAAAAGCATGGACAATCTCAAGGTTACAAGTCCATCTCCAGAGATCTTAATGTTCCTGTGTCCACTGTGCCCAACAAGAAGTTTACAGCCCATGGCACTGTAGCTAATCTACCTGGACGTGGACAAAATAGAAAAATGAATCACAAAGAGTTTGCCAAAACTCACCTGAGAAAGCCGAAATCCTTTAGGGAGAATGTGCTGTGGACAGACGAAACAAAATGACAGTTTTTTGGTAAAGCTCATCATTCTACTGTTTTCACAAAAAGAAATGAGACCTTTAAAGAAACATCCAGCACCGGCCCGTGTCCTCCATCTTCGGTTCCGCCCCCTGGGGGGCCCCCACCCACTTGCAAGCTTGGAGTATTACCACCCCTGGTGGATGACTTGCTGACCCCTGGTGGTGCATCCACCCCCCTCCCCAGATTCATTGAGGGTTTATCGGAGTCCCCCTTGTCTCTGCCAAAACTGCATAGTTCCCTGAGCTTGACTCCTTTGCGTTCTGGGTGAGCCTGTGGCAGTCTGGGCTCCTATTCTGAGCTGGGTCCGCTGCCCGCATTCAAGGCTAGAGTGCACAGAGATGAGAACCGGAAGTGACATTGGTGACCTAGCCTTCCTCAGTGGACTGCCATGATTGTGTATGCCACGGGCGTGGAGGTTGTGACCCCTCCTCTCCCCCTACACTGCCAGCCATCAGTGGACCTCCCAAGCCTTAACACCACCGACTGGTGGTCTCACCCAGGAGGCATGGGCGGCCCTTGGTAGGCACGACCCACATGTTAGGGGGATATTTAGAGGAATCAGGCAAGCATCAGTCTCAGTGCTTAGACACGATGTGAGGAGGACTGATCTGTGTGAAATTCACTGGCATATTTGGTCAGCATATTTAGACAGGCCTGTTGTAGAACATTCCTTCCTTTATTTTATTTTTTTTCAAATCTCCTTGTTTTCTTCTTTCAGTTCATCGTATGCTCTATTTTGGGAATTAGCATTATTATTGAGACACACTTTTCCATTTCCTTTCACAATTCTAGCCATAAATGGGACCTGGGAGACCTGTGAGGATCTAGTGGATTAGTATATCCAATGATACTCAATTGACCTTACTTGCGGCTAAGGATTTTTATAGTTTATCCACTTCTCATTTTTTTGACTGCACAACCATGATGCATACTCCTTTATAAACCACAGTGGGTTCCCTTTCCATCCTTTGTGAGGGAAGCTTTGGGGACGAAGCCCTTCATTAAGCACATACAGTATTTTACAACTTACATCACTGTAGTTGATTCATTGGTATAAGGCCCCATTTTTTGTATACTATCTTTAGTGGTAAACTCTCCTCCCTCTCCCCACGGTTGGTCCTCCAACGGGCCGGTGGGATTGAGTCCACACGTTATTATAACATTTTCTTTCTGATTTTAAGATACATTCGTTAGAGGCAGCAATCATCGATTCGTTTCGAGGTATATAAATATGTATTGCTGTTGTTCAGTCGTTTAGTTTAGTTAGTCCGACTCTTCATGACCTCATGGACCATAGCGCACCAGGCTTTTCTGTCCTCCATGGCCTCTCAGAGCTAGCTTAACTTCAAGTTCATTGTTTTGATTATGCTATCTATCTTGTCTTCTGTTGTCTTCTTCTCCTTTTTCCTTCCATGGTTCCCAGCATCAGGGTCTTTTCCAATGAGTCCTCTCTTAACATTAGGTGGCCAAAGTATTCAAGTTTCAGCTTCAGGATCTGTCCTTCCAGTGAATGTTCAGGGTTCATTTCCTGCAGGATTGGCTGGTTTGATCTTCTTGCCATCCAAGGGACTTTCAAGAGTCTTCTCTAACACCAAAAGCATCAATTCTTCGGCGTTCAGCTTTCCTTATGGTCCAACTTTCACCACCATAGGTTACTACTGGAAATACCATAGCTTTGTCTATACGGCAGTTTGTCGGTAGGGTGATGTCTCTGCTTTTTATAATGTTGTCTAGGTTTGCCATTGCTTTCCTCCCAAGAAGCAATGTCTCTTAATTTAATGGCTACAGTCACCGTCTGCCATGATCTTGGAGCCTAGGAAGAAAAAATCTGTCACGGTTTCCATTTCTTCTTCTATTTGCCAAGGAGTGATGGGACCAGTTGCCATGATCTTAGATTTCTTAATGTTCAATTTCAGGCCAGCTTTTGCGCTCTCCTCTTTCTATTTTTTTTCTCCCCTCTCTTCTCTTGTTCCTTCAGGGCTAGTTGTTAATTTGTTACATAATTTTTGCAAGTGGGTTATAATGTGTGTTTTAGATGGTAGCTTATGTACATTCTTTTCATTTTCTTTTTATCTTGTTACTGCAGTGAACAATTCTATCCACATGAAAGATTTAAAGTCCCGATGAAGCGCCCTTTGCCCACCAAATGTGTCAACCAATGTTATACCTACTGGGAGGATCACCATGTTCAAAATTCCTTTACTCTCAAATGAGAGATAAGTGGTAGATTGCAGGGGCGTTGCTAGGGGGTGGCTATTGGGGCTACAGCCCCAAGTCTGGGGCCTATAGCCCCGAGTCTCTTACCGGGTGGGTGCAGTTCTACAATTTGCAGGTATGTCTTGGTCCGGAATGCAGGAGGCAGGGGCAGACTGAGCCATGGTAGCACGGGCTCCGGCTCGGCCCTCGCCTCCACCTGATGTATGGGGAGTCTCTCTGGGTACCCTGATGTATGGGGAGGAACTCTGGTGACCCTGATATATGGGGAGGTTCTCTGGGGACCCTGATGTATGGGGGTGTTCTCTGGGGACCCTGATGTAAGGTGGGGCTCTCTGTGGACCCTGATGTAAGGAAGAGGCTCTCTGTGGACCCTGATGTAAAGAAAGGGCTCTCTGGGGACCCTGATGTAAGGGGGATCCGCACTCAGAAATGTAACGATGTATAGATATATATATATATATATATATATATATATATATATACACACACGCAAACATGTATATTATATACATGTGTATGCCCGCTCAAGCGTATGACTCTACTTTGCTGCTATGGGCTCCAGCCCTAGATCTTTTGTAGACCTAGCAACGCCCCTGGTAGATTGTATCTATTTATAAAATAATATGTTTCTAACTAACGGATGTTGTTTTTAAACTGTTTGAATAAAGATATGTTTTTTACTTTTTAAACAATTGTTCTGTACTGTGTTTGTGTTCATTGGAGAGATATTTAAAGTCCTATCTTATAGAGTTTTTCTTTTTGAACCCTACAGTCACACATGGAGGAGGTTCACTAATGTTTTGGGGTTGCTTTGCCGCTTCAGGCACTGGATGTCTTGACCGTATGCATGGCATTATGGAATCTAAAGTCTACCAACAAATTCTGGGGTGCAATGTAGGGCCCAGTGTCATAAAGCTGGGTCTCTGTCAGAGGTCATGGGACTTACAGCTGGACAATGACCCAAAGAACACATGAAAAAGCATCTACAAATGGTATAAGACAAAGCGCTGGAGAGTACTGAACTGGCCAGCAATGAGTCTAGATCTAAATCCCATAGAGCTCCCACTGAGAGATCTCAAAACAACAGTGGTGAAAAGGAACCCTTCCAATCTGAGAGACCTGGAGCAGATGGTGAAAGAAGAGTGGTCCTAAATTCCAGTAGAGAGGTGGAATAAACTCATTGATGGTTACAGGAAGTGATTGATTGCAGTCATTTTTTCCATGGGATGTGCTACCAAATATTAAATTGAGAGTGCCAATAGTTTTCCAGTCCATTTTTGGATTTTTTTGTGAAATGTGTCATACTGAGGTAAAGAGGCTCTTTACCACGTGATCAGCTGTGTTCAAGCTGATCACAATGTCAACAGAATCTGGCTACCGGCTCTCTTCTCCACTCCTTCTCACATTGTCAGCTTGTGGAGGAGAGGAGAAAAGAGACGATAATCGGCTTCTGGAAAAGTGTGTACACCACTGCTGCCAATTAGTGCCCACTACTGCTGCCAATCAGTGCCCACCACTGCCTCCTCATCAATGTCACCTATACGTGCCGCATACTAGTGCCCATCAGTGCCACCTACCAGTGCCCATTAGTGTCGCCCATCAGTACCCATCAATGCCACCTATTAGTGCTGCCTATCAGTGCAGCATTATTAGTACCTCTTCAGAAGTGCCCATCAGTGCAGCCCATCAATGCCACCTCATCAGTGTCCATCAGTGCCACCTATCAGTGTATATCAGTGCAGCCTATCAGTACCTATCAGTGCAGCCTCATCAGCGCACATCAGTGAAGGAGAAAAATTACCGGTTTGCAAAATATTATAACAAACTATGAAAACGTTTTTTTTTTCAAATTTTTGGTCTTTATTCATTTATTTAGCAAAAAAAATAAAAAGCCCTGTGGTGATGAAATACCACCAAAATAAATCTCTATTTGTGTGAACAAAATGATAAAAATGTTGTATTGGTACAAAATTGCATGACAGCGCAATTGTCAATCAAAATGCGACAGCGCTGAAAGCTGAAAATTGGCCTGGGCAGGAAGGGGGTGAAAGTGCCCACTGGGCAAGTGGTTAAATATAACGGATAAAAATGAAGGTGCAGCAAATATGCCACAGACAGAAATTGTTCTGACGGGGATCTCGTTCTTCACCCACTCTGCTCATATTTCCCGCACACGGCTACTCTCTGGAATTTCAACGATCCTTGGCAAATATCCTGTTTTTTTTTGTTTTTTTTGCAGGCTGAATTAACAATCTGCTTGTATGATTTGCTAGTCTGCAGTTCTCTGCATTAACATTTGCATACCTCAACAGTTTTTTTTTTGTGTTTCATTTTAAATTATTTATAGAAGGCACCAAATGTAATAAACTTTACAGAGAGTGCACATTAATTACACTTCTTTTTTTTCTTTTAGTTCGAAATTAAAGGCAAATTCTGCTTCAGAAGGGGACCCTAATGGGTGTTTTAGTTGATGTCATTTTTTTTAACATTTAAACGTTTATAAAGTTATTTTTTACTTTTTTTTTGTTAAAAAAAAACCCATTTATTATAGGCTGTACCCATGATACTCTGCTTAGTGTACCGGACTTCTAAGAACAAATATCACTCCATTTCCAGGCTTTTGATGCATCTGGAGATAAAACAGTTTTGGAAATTGAAACTATACAACAGTACAAATAAGTTAGAATTTGAAAACATCAGCTGTCTATATCCCTGGATCTATTAATGTTTTGCCATGCTTTTTTTTTTTTTTTTTTTAATTCTGTTTAAGTTTTCTGAAAGTAAAGAAATACAATTACAAAAGTACAAAGAATAAACCCAAAGGGACAACAATGGAGGTTGTGCAGAACCTCTGACAGCAATCCTCAACTTATGTATTTTTCATCGCACGCTCAGTTGGATTGGCCCAGATGTGTGATAGGTGAGCTTTAGAGCAAACTAGCAATCTTGTTTTTCTTTTTTTTTTCTTTAAATCATGAAAATTGTTTTATATTTATTTATTATATATTTATTTTTGTTTTACTGTGCATATCCAACCTGTGTATTATTAAAAAAACATTTAATGCAGGGGTCCTAAACTAAAATTTATGGAGGTCCGGTCAGCAAAATTTCCTTCCAGCAGTGGTCTGAATCTTTTTAGCACTACAAAAGATCACAGTCCCTACCCCCGTACGCCATCGTCTTCAGCATGCCTTGCACATCACTGTGCCTTCTTTAAAGTAGCCCCACAGTGTCCTCAGTTCCCCTTCACAACACTGTCCCCCTTTACATTGTAGTGCCCTTTACATCACACAACGCCCCTTTACACCCATTTATACCAGGCAGTGCCCTTTTACACCACGCAGTGCCCGTTTACACCCAATTACACCACGCAGTGGCCCTTTACACCATGCAGTGCCCCTTTAAAACATGCAGTGCACCTTCAAACCCCATTCACGCCACGCAGTGCACCTTCAAACCCCATTTACACTATGCAGTGCTCCTTTACACTGTGCAGTGCCCCTTTGAACTCCATTTAAACCACACAGTGCCCCTTTAAACCCCATTTACACCACGTAGTGCCCTTTTGCATCATGCAGTGCCCCTTTAAACCACACAATACCCCTTTACACCACATAGTGCCCCTTTACAACACCGCCCCCCTTTACACTATAGTGGCCCTTTACATCACACAGTGCCCATTTACACCACATAGTGCCCCTTTACACCACACAGCACCCCATTACCCCACACAGTGCACCTTTACAACACTGCCCCTCTTTATATTGTAGTGCCCTTCACATCCCGCAGTGCCCCTTTACACCACACAGTGCCCTTTTACACACCCATTGCACCACACAGTGCCCCTTTACACCACACAGTGCCCATTTACACCCCCTTAACACAACACAATGCCCCTTTTAATGCAAGCCTCCCTTGCACAGTCATCCTGAGGTGTCCTCTCCTGGGCCTCCAGCCCAGCCACCGATGTCATCCTCACAGCGGGCGGGGGCGGGAGGAGATGAAGATCGGGACTGAGGGGCGGGAGCTGCCCAAGTTATCATGTTAACAAGCGGTTGATTGTGGTGCAGATCGGGACAGAGAGTGGGGGTCTTTTCAAATTAACAAGCCGGGTAATTACCCACTTGCCAGGGCAACTGTCGTCTCTCAGTCCTGATCTGCAGCTCCTCCCGCCCCGCCTGTTGTGAGGATGACATTGGTGGCCAAGCTGGAAGCCCGGAAGAGGACACTCAGCCGTTGCAGTGGCATGGCCACAGTCCGGATAGGACTGTCACTTGTTCCGGTTCCGGACCGCGGTCCGCCATTTAGTGACCACTGATTTAATATATTCATGAATTCCCAAAGCGCCGTGGGGTTGATTTACAGGAATATACTGGTCACATAGCCCTCCCTGCCTTATTAAAGTGGTTGTAAACCTCAGACATGAAATATACACAAAGCATAGCCCTCTATAGTGTCTACTTGTCTCAGTTAAGAACACTAAGTGTCATTTCTGTCTGCTGCTTTGCTTCTCTGCTATCTGCATGAGTCACTTCTGAGAAGTTTTCCTGACACCAATAGATAAAAAGATTGACAGCCTCACCAGAATGCGGGTCCGCCCCGCCCTCC
>BLSH010344769.1:2092990-2112381 GCA_018402905.1 Glandirana rugosa | reverse complement strand
GATACTACTGCTGGTTAAGAAAAAATTTCCAGCATGTCCTTTCAAGAGCAGTCGATTAACTGATTGGCCTCTGTTAAGGGCCATTCACACTCCATGAAATCGCAGAGCAGACGGAGCGAATCCCTGCTCTGCATTGCCAGCTCGCTAGGGGGCAGTGTGATGCACGATTCAGAGCACTGCCCCCCCCCTTTTTTGTTTTGAACAAACTTTATATGAAGCGTACAAAACGTACAGTTCATACACTGCAATGTCAGGCGGCGCAATGCGCTGAGCTGCCTGACATTGCAGTGCGATTTGGGCCAGTGCGCTGTGATAAAATGCAGTATGCATTGCAGTGTGAATGGGACACATAGCAAAGAATGGTTTCCTGTGTGCCCCTCTGGTGACAGACATTTTACAGAGAACAATGGGATGGCCCCTGAAAGTCACACATCTAGATGTCCTGAAGTGGTGAGTAGAGTGGCAACCTCAGCCTGGACTCCAACCAGGCCACGCCCCCAACACGGTTCACTCTGCCCCCCCCCCCCGGTACAATGTCTGTCACCGCACACAGTGTGGATTGGCCCTCAAGCACGGGCAGTCACACACTGATCATACTTCAGCCTTTCCCTGCTGAACTGATCAACTTTCAAATGGTGTATGGCCTGCTTTAGATGGAGGCTCTTGATAGAGAAGGAATCACTGCTTTGACTCATTCTTGTGTGTGTGTGTAAATGTTAGCTTGAGCTATTGAGCTCTGTAAACAATCAGCTTTTTTAGATGGAGCCGCTTGATAAGGAAGGAGTCTCTGCTTTGACTTATTCTTGTGTGTGTGTAAATGTTAACTTGAGCTACTGAGCCCTGTAAATAGTCGGCTTTTTAGATGGAGCCACTTGATAGGGAAGAAGTCTTTGCTTTGACTCATTCTTGTGTGTGTGTGTAAATGTTAGCTAGAACTATTGAGCTCTGTAAACAATTAGCTTTTTTAGATGGAGCCGCTTGATAGGGAAGGAGTCTCTGCTTTGACTCATTCTTGTGTGTGTGTAAATGTTAGCTTGAGCTACTGAGCCCTGTAAACAGTCGGCTTTTTAGACGGGGCAACTTGATAGGGAAGAAGTCTTTGCTTTGACTCATTCTTGTGTGTGCGTGTAAATGTTAGCTTGAACTATTGAGCTCTATAAACAATTAGCTTTTTTAGATGGAGCCGCTTGATAGGGAAGGAGTCACTGCTTTGAGTCATTTCTGTGTGTGCGTGTAAATGTCAACTTGAGCTACTGAGCTCTGTAAGCAATCACAAGATCTTGTGTGATCCAAATAAGTGAATGGGCCAGCTTTGGTGAGCATGTAAAGGACTGCCCCCACCAGGCTGCTTAGGAGATATGGTGCCACCTACACTGGACTGGGGAGCACTCAAGCACTTTCTTTGTGCTTTAATAACATATGCAAAGGAGCCTAGAGCTCCACCTGCTGGCACAAAAAGAAAATACACAGTAGTAATATGCATTTCACATTTATCAGACAAAATATTTGTAAACATTTTATTTGTAAATTCTGACCATTATGAATAAAGAAAAAAAAAAAAAGTACAACGCTACTACACGTTACTTTTAGACCGGAGTCCTACTGTAGGGAGATCACATGACAGATATGTCTACAAACTCTGAAAACTCGATCTGTCTTTTTTAAAATGAAGGCTCATTTGCAAGCAACGCTGAACTGATGAATTGTGCGTCAGCCGGAGTATTTACCCGCGCCTTTCTTTGCTGGTATTATTATTCAGCTTACAGGCGTGTACATGGGGAACATACATCATAAGTAGCCAGAAATCTCCTTTTCATTTGAATATGACCTAGATTTCCCGATTCATTAAAATGAGAGTGAGGGATTAGCCGTCATTCATGACCCGCGATCTTATTACGCGCGTTCCCAAGATGCGCAATGTGCCATTGTCCGCTTCCTATGCCGTGGAGATGTAATTTGTGTACGAAGCGCAAACATCCTCTGCGTACATCATACTGATGACATCACTTGTCTATGTAAACACCCCCCTATTAGCTCCATTCCAGCGACACGGAATTAGAATTTTCTTCTTTTTTTTTTTTTTTTGGATTCTATTTTTTTAACTAGGCGATCGGCTTCCAGTGACATTTCACTTGTGACAGGTTTTGGATTCGCCGCGCCGCGCTCTCCATAAGCTTATCTTTCTCCCACAGGCAATGTATGAAAAAGTATGATAATGGCAATTTAACTTTTAATATAGCTAATCTTTCCTATGAAGATTAGATGTCGGGGCCATAAAGCAGCCGGATTGTTTAACTGTGTGTGTTCACATTAAATATGAGACATTTTAAAGGGGAAGCGTTCTGTTCTTACAATGTCTGATATCTAAATGCACGTCAGCAGCTTACAGCATATGCATGCATTACTTATTCAGGGCACAGCACCGGGTTTTCTTTAATCCCCGACGTCTCCTCTTCCTTCGCTTCCCCTCTGCTCCGTTGCTCGCTGGGAGTCAAAGGAGATGCCAGTCCCAGGCAAATAACTCGCTACATGTGACAGTGCTGGGCCAATCACTTCACAGATTGGGATATTTCAGAAAAATACTGCATTATGGCCACTAGATGGAGCTGATGATCATAGGAGATAATCATATTCTAAAAAATACGACATGTTATATGAATATTTCATAATGACCACTTGCAGCCAACATATGGTGCTCTAAGCAAGTCTAAGTTGGCATTGGTTACGCTATATAGCGGGGGGTCAGATCTACCAGTCGACCACGGGCTGCTGACAGGTTGATCGGGAACACAGCCCTACAACCTTTCTATACAGGAGTTGCCAGAGTTAACTGTGCACATTAAGTAGCAGGATGCTAAAGTGGGGGGAATGTGATGTGAAAGGCACAGGGGGGAAAAGGACAGTACAGTTGGGGGGGGGGGTGATATGAAGGGGGGGTGGCAGAGGACAATGCTATGGGGGGGGAGACGACACTATATGGGGTGTTGCAAAGGGGGGGGGGGCAGAAGACACTACAGGGATATTGATGTGAAGGGAGCACAGGACACTGCTTTGGGAGGGCACAGGACACTGTTATAAGGGGGGGGGGGGGACACTACAGTGGGGGTAATGTGATGTGAAAGAGGCAGCGGGCACAGGACAGTACAGTGAGGGGGGGGGGTGATGTGAAGGGGGTAGAAGACACTGCTATGGGGAGAGGGGGAGCAGAGTACACTACGGTGGGGGAGGGGGGCAGGACACTATTCTGAGTTTTTGGTCAGAGGTGCCCCAGCCAGGAGTCAAGAGACAGGAGGTCTCCCCCAGGGGTCAGAGGTGCCTGAGCCAGGAGTCAAGAGACCTCAACCAGGGATCAGAGGTGTCCGAGCAAGGAGTCAAGAGACAAGAGGTCTTAACCAGGGGTCAGAGGTACCGCCAGCCAGGAATCAAAAGACTGGAGGTCTCCACCAGGAATCTGCGGTGCCCCCAGCCAAGAGTCAAGAAACAGGAGGTCTCAACCAGGAATCAGCAGTGCCCCCAGCCAGGAGTGAAGAGACATGAGGTGTCAATCAGGGGTCAGAGGTTCCCCCCAGCCAAAAGTCAAGAAGCAGGAGGTCCCATCCAGGGGTCAGAGGTGCCTCAGCCAGGACTTAAGAGACAGGGGGTCTCACCCAGGGATCAGAGGTTCCCCCAGCCAAAAGTCAAGAAGCAGGAAGTCCCATCCAGGGGTCAGAGGTGCCTCAGCCAGGACTTAAGAGACAGGGGGTCTCACCCAGGGGTCAGAGGTGCCTCCGCCAGGACTTAAGAGACAGGGGGTCTCACCCAGGGGTCAGAGGTGCCTCAGCCAGTAGCCAGGCGAGAGGAGATCTTGTTACAGGAGTCAGGTGGGCTCCTATCAGGGTGTCAGGAGAACCCCTATCCAGAAACCAGAAGTGGCTGTGCAGCAGGGCACTGTGGCTAAAGGCTGAGTGAGGCGAAAGAACCAGGAGAGCTGAGCAACACAGCCAGAGGGCCTGGTAAGAAGAGCTGCAGTGTTACTGACAATGGAGCCAGGTGGATTGCCACTTTTAGTGAACTGTCAATGTAAAAGAACCCCTGCATGGCAACTGATATGTATGTAAACTTTTTCCTTCTTTCCTTCCAATAAAAGTAGGCTACCATGCCCTAAAATAGAGCTTGTACCGCCGCAACTCATTGGAAAAGCTCCTAACACATGAGCGTAATCACCCCAACGGGTTTTGTGCAATAATGCAGGATAGGATGCAGAACGTTCGCAATGAACCCTTCACCACTCAACCTATAATTAAAAGAAATGGTTTTGGCTTTAGGTACACTTTAACCACTTCCAGCCCGGTCGTCATTTTACAATAGGCCGGGCATCTTCCTCCATCAAGGTAGATGTCATATGAAGTCCTTCTGGAATGAGGCCGCACTGTTGGCACTGCAGCGCGATCTGTCACCAGCTGTGTCCACTGGGCACAGCCGATGACTGATCACTGTACTGACCCACTGCTGGTACCATGTGATCGCATCTTTTTATTCCATTCATTGTGTACAATTGTGTTGCTTGCTGTGATTGGCCACAGTGATCACATGGTACAGACAGGGCCAATCAAAGCCCATCTATACCATGTGAGTAGCTGTAGCCAATCACATACTGAATGAATCAGTTTCATTCAGTAAAAATGGTTGCTTATAACAGTGAAATTTACTGCACTGCACTGGTGACAGTATGTAAAAAAATAAAAAAAAACTGTGAAAAAATGTTTTTAAATTATCTTTATTTTCCAAAAAATTGTGACAAAAAAATTACAACTTCGAATAACTCACCATGCCTCTTAATAAATACCTTGGACTGTTTACTTTCCAGAAAGGGGTCATTTGGGGGGTAATTGTACTGTCCTGGAATTTTCGGGCCTCAAGAAATGAGATAGTCTGTCAGTACTTAATTGATTGATTTTCAGATATATATCCCATAGTTTGTGGACCCTATAACGTTCCTACAGACTAAATAATATAGATCGATTTGGGTTATTTTCACCAAAGAAATGGAGTAGAATACATTTTGGCCTAAATTTATGAAGACAGATTATTTATTTGCAAAATTTTATAACAAAGAAAAACGCGTTTTTTTTTTTACTTAAATATTTGGCTTTTTTTCATGTAGCAAAAAAGAAAGAACCCGGTGGTAATTAACCACCTCCCACCCGGCCACTGCATATATACGGCCGGGTGGGAGCTTCCCCGTTCTGACAGGACGTGTATTTACCTCCTGCAGAACGCGCCGCGCTGCTGCTGGATCCTGTGATCATTATGATCACAGGATCCAGCTGAGCAGAGATTGGGATACGGGCGCAGTGACTGGCCCTCCCGATCATGTGACGGCTGTGTCCAATCACAGCCGTCACATTGTAAACAGAGACGAATGTCTCTGTGACAGTTCTCCCCCCGCCGAGCTCAGTGCTGGGGGGGGGGGGGGAGCTGCAGCTCTGTGACAGCTCTCTGTATGATGAGGATTTCATGCAGAAAGCTGTCACAGATCGCCCCCCACACAGTGCACCAAGCACACTGATACCCCTGTCCCCATACATATAAGTGTCCCCATAAAACAGCCCCCAAAACATCTGTATGTCCCCAATCACATCTGTCACCATACACAAAACATCTGTCACATCTGTCTGTCCCCGTCACATCTGTCTGTCTGCCAAAACCAAATAAACTCAGATTTGGGTTATTTTTACCAAAGTAATGTAGAAGTATCATTTTTGGTCAAAATTTATGAAGAGAAATTACTTATTTGCAAAATTTTATAACAGAAACGCAGAAAAATGCATTGGTTTTTTTTTCAGTCTTTTTTTAATTTATAGTGCAAAAAATAAAAAAAACCAGGGGTGATTAAATACCACCAAAAGAAAGCTCTATTTGTGTGAAAAAAATGATAAAAATTTCATATGGATGCAGTGTCGCACGACCGCGCAATTGTCATTCAAACTGCAACAGCGTTGAAAGCTGAAAATTGGTCCGGGAAGGAAGGGGGTTTAAGTGCCCAGTATTGAAGTGGTTAAATACCACCAAAAGAAATCTCAATTTGTGTGAAAAAAAGGACAAACATTTCATATGGTTACAGTGTTGCATGACCGCGCAATTGTCATTCAAAGTGTGACAGTGCTGAAAGCTGAAAATTGGCCTGGGCAGGAAGGGGGTAAAAGTGCCCAGTATTGAATGGGTTAAAGAAGGTGTCCATGCACAGAATTCCTTTATACCCTGATGGAGATCCAGGAACGCGGCTTTGTAGCATTGCCACATTCTAAAATAAGCCAGCGATTTATTCCGACCTGCATCTAGCTGTTTTGGGCTTGTTCGCTCTCATCAGCGCAAGACATGGAAAACAGGCTTCGGTGAATCTGGGCTTAGGGATCAAAGAGACATGAAAAGTTAATAACGGCTGGAGGAATGGATGTCATGGCGGTGTACAAGGTCTGTGCGGATCACGCAGATTTTCTCAGCACGGAGCAGGACAAGGTCAAGATCAAGTGAAGGTTTATGGCGGGAGACCGCGCCTGGCAGAGACAAGTTGACGCTGAGGTTAGTTAGCAGGTAATGAAGATGAAATCGATCGCTCTCGTAGGATACGCAGTCCTGCTTACGCTGCAAGGGTAAAGAATACAGCTCTCCTATTACTCTCTTACACTGAGCACAAGGTGCTATGTGCGGACCGCGGCACGGCCAGGAAACCGATGCAACTACAATACGTTTACTGCTTCCCGGCTCTTTAACCCCTTCAATACCGGGCACTGTCACCCCCTTCCTGCCCAGGCCAATTTTCAGCTTTCAGCGCTGTCGCACTTTGAATGACAATTGCTCCTCATGCTACACTGTACCCATATGACATTTTTATCATTTTTTTGAGACAAAAAGAGCTTTCTTCGGTGGCATTTAATCACCACTACTTTTTTTTTGGCTAAACCAAAGAACAAAGACTGAAAATTTGGAGAAAAAAAAACAGTTTTTTTGCGTACCAAAGAGGCTGCACTGATGTGAACTGATGAGGCGGCAATGACAGGCATTGATGGGCACTGATGAGGCTACACTGAGGAGACTGCACTGATGAGGCAGCACTGAAAGGCATTGAAGGGCACTGGTGAAGCAGCACTGATGGCCATTGATGAGGCGGCATTGACAGGCATTGATGGGCATTGATTAGACCACTGATGAGACTGCACTGATGGGCACTGACAAGGTGGCACTGACAGACATTGATGGGCACTGATTAGACCACTGATGAGACTGCACTGATGGGCACTGATGAGGCGGCATTGATGGGCACCGATGAGGCTGTACTGATGGGCACTGATGAGGCGGCACTGACAGACATTGATGGGCACTGATGGGGGTGCACTGATAATCAGGACACTGATGGTGAGTGCCCTGGTTATCACTATAAACAGTGTGCTTACAGCCTTGCCGGTTATCAGCACTCCTTTTCTGACGCAGTGTGCATGGAAAGGACTGCCGATAACTGGCAAATCTGGTTACATGTGATAAACCCATTACTCCAATCTCTGATCAGCTGTGTCTGAAGGGCACAGCGGTCACAGAACATGCCTGATGCATGCCACAGGGGGCGCCCGGGGGTGGAGTTCCAGGAGGACATCTATGGATGCCCTCCTAGAGCTATAGTACCACACTGTAGCTGCCTTTGGCTTTAACATGGTACTAAAGTGGTTAAAGCTGAATTAAACCCAAAACCAAAAAGAGCATACATTGCAGCTTACCGATCATTAGATGTGGCGGCTGCATTTGTTTTATTTTAGGCTTTTATTTCCCCTCTGTCTGGTGATCCGGCCAGTAACACACCTCCTGTATTAGAGCGTCTCCACTCTGGATGAAGGAGCACAGGGGGCACAGCAGCATTGTCAATTCGGGGAGGGGGTGTTAGATACACTAGCAGATATAAATACACTAACAAGTTGAAGTCAAACACCAGCTCACACTTTTGAGGTCAGGACTCTGTGCAGGCCAGTCAAGTTCCTCCACCCCAAACTCGCTCATCCATGTCTTTATGAACCTTGCTTTGTGCAGTGGTGTGCAGTCATGTTGGTAGAGGAAGGGGCCATCCCCAAACTGTTCCCACAAAGTTGGGAGCATGAAATTGTCCAAAATGTCTTGGTATGCTGATGCCTTAAGAGTTCCCTTCACTGGAACTAAGGGGCCAAGCCCAACCCCTGAAAAACAACCCCACGCCATAATCCCCCCTCCACCAAATGATTTGGAACAGTGCTCAAAGCAAGGTCCATAAAGACATGGATGAGGGAGTTTGGGGTGGAGGAACTTGACTGGCCTGATTTCAACCCAATAGAATACCTTTGTGATGAATTAGAGCAGAGACTGTGATCCAGGCCTTCTCATCCAACATCAGTGCCTGACCTCACAAATGCACTTTTGGAAGAATGGTCAAACATTCCCATAGACACTCCTAAACCTTGCACTGCAATACACAAATGAATGGCGTCCATGCCTGGTTGGTTTATAGCGTGTGGTCATAATGTTATGGCTGATTGGTGCATAGATATTTGTGTATTTAGTGGCGTGCTTGGCATTCAGCCATAGGCGTGCGCACATAGGGTGGCAGGTGTGCCTGGGCACACCCTAATCACCCTGTACTGTGTAGATTCCCCCTGCTGCCTGGCTCCATAGAAAGGGACGGGGGAATATCTGTCCTCAGTCCATTTCTCTGTCTCAAAAGTGAGACATCAGGGGTCTGTTTAGACCTCTGATATTTCCCCAAACCCCACCCCCCAGCAGGGATCCTAAATAAAATTGTAAAAAAAATAAATAAAATAAAATATAATATTGTAAAAAAAAAAAAATAAAATGAAAGAAAAATAAACTACTGACACCGATCTCTGCCCTTCTGACATATATATACACTATACAATGTTTATTTGTGCTTTGTGGTGCACCCCCTAATGCAATAGCCTGCGCACACCTATGTATTCCGCTTTAACAGTAAGGCCTCACACACACGGACGTTTTTTGACGTCACGTTTTTTGGCATTTTTTGCAGCTCTCCATGTTAGTCAATGGCCCCATAAAAACGCAGAAGCTTTTGACCTGTAGAGGGCGTCGGCGTTAGTGAGCTGAAACTAGAACCCACGGGCAGTGCGTTGCAAGGCTGTAACGTTTTGGCGTTTTTTGGCACTGACGCCTCAAAACGCTCACTAACGCCCACTAACCGTTAACCGGCGTTTTTGACACCGACGTTTTTAGATTGAAAAATAGGAGAGGATTTTTTTTTTAAAAGAAACGCCTACTGACGCCGATGCTCACTAACGCCGATGCCAAAAACCGCAGATTTTTCCCTGATGTCGGGCCCAACGTTTTACTTATTTTTTAACATACACCCGTGTGTGTGAGGCCTTAGTGTTCAGGCACACACAGGCTGTTATCAACTGTTTTTAGCAGTGGCGTTTTTGAGCTGTAAAAAAAACCCAAGACCAGAGGGTTCTGAGAGACGTTTTTCAGCTGTAAAAACGCTCTAGTGCCCAAAAACGCTCACTAACGCTGCTCACTGTTTTTGGACGTTTTATATCCGTTTAAAAACGCCAGTGCTAAAAAAACGCTCAAAACTGCTCACTAACGCTGCTAACCGTTTTTGGACGTTTTGTATCCACTTAAAAAGGACAGCACTAAAAAACGCTCAAAAACGCTCACTAACGCTGCTCACCGTTTTTGGACGTTTTGTATCCGTTTAAAAACGCCAGCGCTAAAAAAAACGCTCAAAAACGCTCGCTAACACTCAATAACACTGCTCATCGTTTTTGGACGTTTTGTATCCATTTAAAAATGACAGCACTAAAAAACGCTCAAAAACGCTAACTAACGCTGCTCACCATTTTTGAACGTTTTGTATCCGTTTAAAAACGCTAGCGCTAAAAAAAACACTCGCTAAGACCCAATAACACTGCTCACCGTTTTTGGACGTTTTGTATCCATTTAAAAATGCCAGAGCTAAAAAACGCTTAAAAATGCTCATTAACGCTCAATAACACCACCGCAAAAACGCTAATAAGGCCTCATACACACGGGCGTATGAAAAAAAAATTAGCAAGACGTCGGGCCCGATGTCAGGGAAAAATCAACGTGTTTTTCTGCATTTTGCATCGGCGTTAATGAGCGTCAGCGTCAATAGGCGTTTTTATTTAAAAAAAACATTCTTCTGCTATTTTTTAACCTGAAAACGCCGGCGTCCGTAATACAGAGATACACGCGGTTTATTTTTTAACTATAGGATTATGAATAATCAGATTCCATTAGCTTCATCATTCCAACACACAGCAAACCGATCGCACAATCGCTAATAATGCTAATTGCCGGCGCGGCTCAATATAAAGGAGCTGAAACGTAAAGAAAGGACATGGGAAGCGCGGAATGAAAATGCGGCACGCCGTTCCAGGTACTGAGCAAAGACAAAGCTAGAAAATTAGCGGGTTTTGTCTTTTCATTGTTTTATCACCATACATACATCGATCGTTAAGAAACGCTATTTCTGAATATGCAGCATAGGGGCAATCTATTCTCATCTTCCCTCCTGCATTGCTTTGTAACTCTATTGTCTCCCTTTATATTGTAAAGTGCCATACAAACTGCTGGTGCCATATAAATCCTGTATAATAATAATAATTTTGTTGCAATTAATTGCATAAAAAATAAATTGTACGTTGCTGTTGGACGCAGATAGAGAGGAGAAGCCCCGTTCTTCCCGCCACCTGCAGTGCTGTCACTCTGCCAGTTCTATGAGCGCTACAGATGGAGAACGGATAAACATGACACCGGTGTGATCTCCACCCGCTCCCCCATACCAGCTGACAACTGCGCACTTCCAGAGAGCGATTAATGAGACGTGGGAGGATAACGGGATGGGGGGGTCACAGATCCCCAGACTAAGGATAGAGAATGGACTTAAAGCGAACCATTCTGGGAAAGGCAACACCTTCACTTAACCCCTTCAGCCCCGGAAGGATTTCCCACGTTAGGACCAGAGCACTTTTTGCGATTCGGCACTGCGTCGCTTTAACTGACAATTGCACGGTCGTGCGACGTTGTACCCAAACGAAATTTGCGTCCTTTTGTTACCCACAAATAGAGCTTTCTTTTAGGGGTATTTGATCCCCTCTGCATCATTTCTGATCACCGCTATAAACAAAAAAAGAGCGACAATTTTGCAAAAAAAAAAAACAATATTTCTTACTTTTTGCTAAAATACGAATCCAAAAAAAAATATATAAAAAAAACTCTTTTTTTTCATCGGTTTTGGCCGATTTATATTCTTCCTCATATTTTTGGTAAAAAAAAAAATCGCAATTGCTGTTTATTGATTGGTTTGCGCAAAAGTTGCCGCGTTTACGAATGACGAGAATTCATTTATGGGGTTTTTATTTCTTTTTTATATTTTACTAGTAATGTCGGCGATCTGCGATTTTTAGCAGGACTGCGATATTGAGGCGGACATGTCGGACCATTTTGACACTTTTTTGGGACCATTGGCATTTATACAGCGATCAGTGCTATGAAAATGCACTGATTACTGTGTAAATGCCATTGGCAGTGAAGGGGTTAACCTGGAGGGGGCACTCTAAGGTTTAACTGTGTTCCCTCAGTGTGTTCTAACTGTATGGGGGCTGGGCTGGCAGGGGGAGGGGAGTAATCACGGCTTCCATATACAGGGCGCCTGTGATCACAGCCCTTCCCCCTTTGTCAGAACGGAGATCTATATTTACATACACGGACCTCCGTTCTCTCACTGCGGGGGGTAACCGGCGGACATCGAGTCCCCCTACTTGCTCCCTGGCCCCCCCGGAAGACAGTGAGCATGCCTCCGTCGACACGCTCACAATACTCGTTATCATGGCCACCATCAGGTGACGGCGGTATGCGATAACAATCCACTTTGCCGCCGTCGAGCCACTGCGGGCAGTCGGCAAGTGGCTAAAGGATAACTTCACTTCTGTGGGAAAAAAATATAGCAAAAATAAATAAATAAAATAATAATAATAAATAATATACAATCGCTATACATTGAAAAATCCCTTTCCTTTTCAATCTCTAATTTTCTTTAAAATGCAGTATAGCAAAAAATATGATAAACCCCTCTAACGGGGGAAACGCGTTAGTGAAAAGGAGTCAGGTGGGCTATTAAAGCGGTTGTTGCGTTTTTTGTTTTTTTTGCCTTACCTGCAAGGCAAAGGCATAATGTGCTAGTATGCATCGCATGATAGCGCATTATGTGATGTCATCACTGTAGACGGCGTCCATCTATACCCTGTCTTCCTTCCGGGTTTGCGGCTCCGGCTCTGTGACTGGCTGGAGCAGCGATGACGTCGCTCCCGCGCACTGTGCGTGGGAGCCGCCGGTCATGGCACACGGCTCTGAAGAAACGGCACGGGCGGCCACTCCTTCAGAGCGCATGCGCCAGTGACGTAACTGGCAGTGTTAATTTTGTCACTAAAACCAGATAAAACATTTTAGTCGACGAACTTAATACCATTTTAGTCGACTAAAATACGACTAAAACTAAAACAATTGAGATGACTAAAATATTATAATTATTATTATTATATAGGATTTATATAGCGCCAACAGTTTGCGCAGCGCTTTACAATATTAGACAGACAGTACAATTACAATACAATTCAATACAGGAGGAATCAGAGGACCCTGCTCATTAGAGCTTACAATCTAGAAGGGAAGGTCAAGTGATACAAGAGGTAATAACTGTGGGGGATGAGCTGATGAACAAAATAAAAGTCCAGTTGTTAGGTGGAGGCAGGATAGGCTTCCCTGAAGAGAAAAGTTTTCAGGGATTGCCTGAAAGTGGATAGATTTGGGGACAGTCTGACAGATTGGGGTAGGGAATTCCAGAGGATAATAAAGGTATAGGTAATCGGTATCAGCAAGTACCTGTACTCGGTCTTAAAAAAGTGGTATTGGTGCAACCCTAGTTGGGGTGCCAACCCTGCATCTTTCCTATTCAGAACTCTGGCAGTGCGCCAGGTGATTATAATGAACCAGATGCTCCCATTCAGAATCAGTCTGTGCACAGGACATAGGGAAACAAACAGCTATTTCTTCAGGATAATAACAGGTAGGAATCTGCTTCAAATTGTATTACAATCCCTGCAAAGTACAGAGATCAGCATGTAAGGATTGTTTATTTTTTCTCAACAAAAGTGGAGTTACTCTTTAAAGCAAAGTGTTTCCACGTTTGCAGTCTAATTTGAGCAAACGCCACCACATGATTGTTATACAGTATCTCACAAAAGTGAGTACACCCCTCACATTTTTGTAAATATTTTTTTTTCAAATAACGGTTTTATTAAGTTTCATATTGCATACAGAGTCTTTCATTCACTTTAGTATTTATACAAGCAGAGCATATATACTTGAATTGACTGTCACAGCTCGCATTTTGGTACTGTTACTCCCCTTCCCGGATTGAGTGCGGCGTAAGGGAATATATCTGCTAATTTTGTAAATATTTTATTCAGTGACAACACTGAAGAAATGACACTTTGCTACAATGTAAAGTAGTGAGTGTACAGCTTGTATAACGGTGTAAATTTGCCGTCCCCTCAAAATAACTCAACACACAGCCATTAATGTCTAAACCGCTGGCAAAAAAAGTGAGTACACCCCTAAGTGAAAATGTCCAAATTGGGCCCAAACTGTCAATATTTTGTGTGGCCACCATTATTTTGCAGCACTGCCTTAACCCTCTTGGCCATGGAGTTCACCAGAGCTTCACATGTTTCCCCTGGAGTTCTCTTCCCCCTCCTCCATGACGACATCACAGAGCTGGTGGATGTTAGAGACCTTGCGCTCCTCCACCTTCCATTTGAGGATGCCCCACAGATGCTCAATAGGGTTCAGGTCTGGAGATGCTTGGCCAGTCCATCACCTTTACCCTCAGCTTAGCAAGGCAGTGGTCGTCTTGGAGGTGTGTTTGGGGTCGTTACCATGTTGGAATACTGCCCTGTGGCCCAGTCTCTGAAGGAAAGGGATCATGGCTCTGCTTCAGTATGTCACAGTACATGTTGGCATTCATGGTTCCCTCAATGAACTGTAGCTCCCCAGTGCCGGCAGCACTCATACATCTATTTCCCAAAGACAACCTCTGGATATGACGCTGAGCACGTGCACTCAACTTCTTTGGTCGATCATGGCAAGGCGCTGTTCTCAGGGGAATCTGTCCTGTTAAACCGCTGTATGGTCTTGGTCACCGTGCTGCAGCTCAGTTTCAGGGTCTTGGCAATCTTCTTATAGCCTAGGCCATCTTTATGTAGAGAAACAATTCTTTTTTTCAGATCCTCAGAAAGTTCTTTGCCATGAGGTGTCATGTTGAACTTCTAATGACCAGTATGAGTGAGAGCGATAACACCAAATTTAATACACCTGCTCCCCATTATCTGAGACCTTGTAACTCTAGCGAGTCACATGACACTGGGGAGGGAAAATGGCTAATTGGACCCCATTTGGACATTTTCACTTAGGGATGTAATCACTTTTGTTGCCAGCGGTTTAGACATTAATGGCTGTGTGTTGAGTTATTTTGAGGGGACAGCAAATTTACACTGTTATACAAGCTGTACACTCACTACTTTACATTGTAGCAAAGTGTCATTTCTTCAGTGTTGTCACATGAAAAGATAGAATAAAATATTTACAAAAATATGAGGGGTGTACTTACTTTTGTGAGATACTGTGTGTTCCCATTCACACCATTTACATGAATCATTTAAAAAAAAAACATTTCTTACCTGACTCGGAACAATTTGAAAAGAGAGGTGACTCAATCTGTCCCCCACTAAGAAAGCAGGGATAGACTGGACTTCCCCTCATTAATGTGCAATGGAGAAGCTCAGCTTCTAGATCTTTAAAGAAGAATGATTAGTGATTTTTTTAATGTTCTGTCCCCCATGGGACAAAGTCCATGCCCCATTCATGCTTGGCGATTTGGAATCATGGGCAGAATTAGTGTGGCAATCACTGCAAAACACACCTTTGAAAATCACGTGACGCTTGTCACCCAAAAAGGAGCAGGGGCTTCTTTTTTGGCAACAAACGCATGTAGTGCAGCCCATTAACTTGAATGTGCGACATGTGGAAACGCATGAAAATTACCCACATAAAGTTGCAAGTGGTAACAAAAGTGAACTGGACCTAGGCTGCCTGTCCTAAACTGAAACCCATGCAGGCAAATACTGTAGAGTACCGGCGTCATCTCCAGCTATAGGCCGGGGCAATGATTTAAGAAATACTTTTTTCTTCTAAGCAGCGCACACAAACATGAAAACGCAGAGGTAGAGTTTTGCCGGGAGTCCCCCATAGGGTTTCCAGTCCTATTTAGAGAATACAGGGAGCAAAACGTGCAACTCGCTAAACATCTGGCTGGTCCGGTCTACTTAAAATACATCTGAATTATTGAACGAGCTTTAAATTGTACATGAAAAAATAATCCAGGCAGAAGTAAGCACATTAAAGAGGACCTGTCCTTAAAGTAGTAAAAAGCCAGGCTGGCACTGCACACATTTCCCCTCTGGCATTACCTAATTAGGAATCACTGCTGTGTGCAACTTCCCACAACCAATCAGATTCAAGCATGCTCTGGGAAATTAAATTCAAAGAATTAAAGTGCATCTAAACCCAGTGACGGTTGGTGTTTTTCTTTTTGGGGGGGGGGGGCGTCAAACAACCACCCCCCCTCGGGTGGCCGGTGGTGCGGCACTTTCACTACCATCTCCCCCCGGCGGCTGGCACGGCACTAACAACCACCCCCCCCCCCCCCCCACTGTCTGCCAGTCGGTCCGGGACTTCCCCCATCAAGGTGGCAGGCTGCGGCTCTGGTGTCTTCCAGTGTGGCGGGCTGCAGCTCCGGTGTCCTCTGATCAAGTGGCTTCCTCCACGTCTTCCGCCATGCGTCTCCTCCTCGTAGGCGCTAGGCATCCAATAGGATGATGCTTTGGCCAATCAGGACACGGGTCTCACGACTCGCTTCCTGATTGGTGGGGGAGGAGATTTAGTGAGAAAATAGTGAATATTCAGTGAAGTGACGCCACTCTAAGTCTAATGTGGGTGAAACATGTCAGAGGGATGTGGGTGAAACATGTCAGAGGGGTGTGGCTGATGGGCTGGGATTTGAAGTCAGTTTTTCATTCACCTTACATTGGAGTTGAATCAGGGGCTGGCTGGCAATTTTTGGCTCAGGGGAAAAGTACAACCCAGAGGCCCATAGCGCAGTGACTCCCCCGTGCTTCCTCTGCCCTGCCTCCTCCTGACCCCCATTCCAGGATACAGCTCCGCTCCAGGTACTCCCTGCTCACCGGGTAACCTGCCCTTGCCAAGAGCTGCAGTGGAGACCCGGGGCGGCTCAGTTGGGGTTGGCCGGGAGAGGAGAACCTCCTGTCGGGCACCGAGCTGGCCTCTGCTTGGACACGGGGTACGCCATCCATGCCGCGGGGGGGCGCCCTGCGCTCTGTCCTCATCCTACGCGCGGTAGGACACTGGCAGAGACTTTTTACTCCTCTTCGGTGGAAGTGCTGCGGCTTTTTTACGGAGCATCAGAGCGGCCCAATCCACTCCTGGGTTGAATACATTGTGCAGTGGTACCTGCATTCCTTGTGAAAGCCAATCATCACGGTCACATGATACAGAAGTCGTGCCACCTCCCGGGTCCAGAAAATGGGCCAATGGAAGGCAATGTAAAAGGGTTAAAAGCTGAACTCTACACACATATATAACAAATACTAATTTATGTAACTCTGTATTCACTTAATATATCATTCAATTTAATCTTTTAACCACTTCACCCACGGAAGAATTTCCCACTGTAGGACCAGATCACTTTTTACGATTCGGCACTGCATCGCTTAAACTGACAATTGCGCGGTCCTGCAACGTTGTACTCAAACAAAATTGAGTCCTTTTTTTTCTCACAAATAGAGCTTTCTTTTGGTGGTATTTTATCACCTCTGCGTCATTTCTGATCGCCGCTATAAACAAAAAAAAGTGACAATTTTGCAAAAAAAAAAAACAATATTTCTTACTTTTTGCTAAAATACAAATTAAAAAAAAAAATATATATATATATATATATATATAAATAAACAAATTTATTCATTGGTTTTGGCCAATTTATATTCTTCCTCATATTTTTGGTAAAAAAAAATCGTAATTGGTTTTGCGCAAAAGTTGCCGTGTTTACTAACCATGAGAATTAATTTATGGCGTTTTTACAATTTATTTTTTTTACTGGTAATGGCGGCGATCTGCGATTTTTATCAGGACTTTAATATTGGGGTGGACATGTCGGACATTTTTGACACTTTTTTGGGACCAATGACATTTATACGACGATCAGAAATTTAAATATCCACTGATTACTGTATAAATGTCATTGGCAGTGAAGGGGTTTACCCGCAGGGGGTGATCTAGGGGTTAACTGCGTTCCCTAGGTGTGTTCTTACTGTGAGGGGGTGGGCTGCCAGGGGCATAAGAGATCTAACTGATCCCAGTGACAGGGATCAGGAGATCTCTTGCATTCCGCCTGTCAGAACGGGGAACCGTCGTGTTTACATCGGCGGTGCCCTTCTTTCCCTCTGGCAGGCCACTCCCCCTAGCGGCCCGTGCGCAAATCACAGCTTATATACGGCAATTCGCGAGACAGCGCCACACTGCCGCAGTAAAAATGCGGTAGCCGGTCGGGAACCGGTTAAAAGCAAGCGGTATAAATCCCTGAATTTGGACTTTATATTATCTTCTTGCAATTCCCTTCACATCAACACTCAGAATAGCAGAGGGAAGGGCAGGACTAGGAGCTAATCAGGTGCTCTACATGTAAGGTCCATGCTTATAGGCAGAGTGGAGAACAATCAGGGGGGTGACCTCATCAGTCTTCTGCTGCTTTTTTAATGTCTGATTAGCAGGCTGGGGGTAGAGAGAGGACCCCAGTGTTTACCTTCCACAGTCTATACCTCTTATGCAATCGAATTGTACAATTTCAGCACAATCTTTTTTGGATTTACCAACGCTATGTAATATGACTACATACTTAAAGTGGTTGCAAAGGCTCAAGGTTTTTTACCTTCATGCATTCTTTGTGCCTTCTTTGTGCAGGAGCCATTGGCTCCCGCTGCTGACAGCAGAAGAGGTGAAGCTGTTATAGCTGCAAAGGGTGGGCCAACTCAATATTGAACCCTAAGAACTAAGACTAGGATGCCATTAAAGTTCATGTGCATGTAAAGGCAGGTGTCCCAATACTTTTGGTAATATACTGTATAACTGTGAGATGTTTTCCTGGAGTTCAGCTTTAAGGATAATATTCAATCATGTAGGTGGTAGAAGAGGGTTCCTTACCAGCATTGCCCATGCGGAGGTGGAGTCTTCCTTTAATAACTGTGTGCACTCCGATGGGTTTCACAACGCCTTGCTTTGAGATGTCACCGCTCATCACCATCGTGTCTTGTTCGTATTCCGTTGTGATGACTTCCAGTTCGTGAGACACCTGAACCGCGGTGCGACCTTGGCGTAACAAATGCTGCCAAACACAAAGATGGAGAAAGAGGGCGATAAATAACCGCGTCTCTTGTCAGGCTAATGCAGTCCCTCTTAAAATAACACTAAACAATATAATTATTCTCCAAAAAATAATCCACATACATCTCCTACTGAATGACCCTGTGATCGATCTTTCATGAAAGTGTTTCTGTCTTTTTCTGCCTCCATGAGCTCCTGAACCTTTCCTTTGCCCTCTCATTTACTATGGTTGGAATGAGCAGTTATTGTTAGTTGTAGGCATGCACACTGCTCTGTACACAATGCAAATCCTACAGTCCTTCTCAGGCAGAGAGCAAGGCAGGATGGCTACATTCCTACATACAAAGGGACCAAGGCAGGGTGGCTACATTCCTACGTACAGTGGGACCAAGGCAGGGTGGCTACATTCCTACATACAGTGGGACCAAGGCAGGGTGGCTACATTCCTATATACAGTGGGGACAAGATAGGGTAGCTACATTCCTACATACAGTGGGATCAAGGCAGGGTGGCTACGTTCCTATATACAGCGGGACCTAGGCAGGGTGGCTATGTTCCTACATACAGTGGGACCAAGGCAGGGTGGCTACATTCCTACATACAGTGGGACCAAGGCAGGGTGGCTACATTCCTATATACAGTGGGGACAAGATAGGGTAGCTACATTCCTACATACAGTGGGACCAAGGCAGGGGGGCTACGTTCCTACATACAGTGGGGACCAAGGCAGGGTGGCTACGTTCCTAGTGACATACATCCTTGTATCGGTGGGACGGAACCAGGGCGACATATATCCTTGCATCGGTGGGACGGAACCAGGGGTG
>BLSH010344769.1:2062384-2085006 GCA_018402905.1 Glandirana rugosa | reverse complement strand
AGGAAGGAGCCGATAAGTGTTAAGGCTGGCCGCAGGCTAGCCTGTATTTGTGGGAGGAGTCTGGAGTACATAAGGCTCCATTCTCCTCCCTGGCAGTGTCAGATCGTCTCTTCTGGCACCCGCCCACCCGGGCCCTAGGTCTCTAGGCAGGCAGCAAGTATTCACAATTCAGGGTATGCCCTCTTTCAGGTATACTGTTCAGCCAGGTCGAGGCACACTTCAGGCCTGGCACGCTTATAATATCATCCTGTCGGTAAGAGGACGACCACAAATGACAAATTTAATGACCATCTCTCCATCACGACAAATCTTCTACAGCAGCTGGCAGGAGAGAGGAGGGGGGAAGACAGCAGCTTTGTGGGGGGGACCAGGGAAGCACACAGGGACCCTGGGAACAGCAGAAGACAAGTAAACTGGACAGGAGGGGCGTCGGGGGCAGCATATAGAGGAACCAATCTTCTCCATTAGGAGGAAAATGGAGGAGATTGGTTGCTCTAAATGCCACCCCCGCCATCTCTCCTTTTCAGGTGTACAAGGGAGGCACACGGGCCCCCTGGAGCATGGGGCCCGGTTGCAATCGCAACCCCTATCGTTACGCCCCTGACTACAGTATTCCCATCTTCTGGTGGCTCCTTCCAGCAGGATAATGCACCATGTCACAAAGCTCCATTCATCTCACCACTGGACAATGAGGTTCCTGCACTCCTATGGCCTCCACACTCCCCACATCTCATCCAATAGAGCACCTTTGGGATGTGGTGGAACGGGAGATTGGCATCATGGATGTGCAGCTGACAAATCTGCAGCAACTGTGTGATGCTATCATTGTCACTATGGAGCAAAATCTCTGTGGAACGTTTCCAACGCCTTGTTGTATCGATGACACCAAGAATAAAGGCAAAAGGGGGTCCAACCCGCTACTAGCAAGGTGTACCTAATAAAGTGGCCGGTGATTGTATATCCACTGCAACTGGGCTAAACTCCAATATAATTAAGTAGAACTCCAGAACTATCAATCATGCAAATGTACATTGGTGAGCTTGGTGTAAATATCCATATCTGATTTTCAGGGGGTGCTGGGGATGCTGCAAACCATTATAATTGCTGGCGCTACATTGGCTGGAGAACACCCAGAATCATCCAGCCCTTTCCTCTCCAGACTGGCTGTCCCTGGCCCCGCCCCTTTCATTCATTGGATTTCAGTTCTTTCAATCATGGAGGCTCAGCATTGCATGTGGGTGTTACTTAGGGTGATCTCCATGCAAATACAACACCAGACATCAAGGTACTTTAATATTTGCAAAACTCCGCCCAAGAGCCAGCCCACTGGTTGCATTCGGGCTGAGGGCTCTTGAGAGGAGTGCTGCAGTGATATTTCCAGGAAACCATTTACAAGCCTAAATGTTAGCAGATTAAACTTGAGCTTTAAAGCGTCACTAAACCCACATTATAAAAAACAACCGATAAATGGTGTATTCCATGCTGTCCATACTCACTCATCACTATGAGATTCCTTTACTCTATTCTGCAAAAAACCTGGTTGATCCTGCTGCTCTCTATCTCCCCCTTCTGTCCATGTCCCCAATGCAGCTCGGGATTTTGCAGAGCAGTGCTGGCAGTTCTGCACGTGCTCAGTTTTCAGTGAGTTTCTATGCTGAGCATTTCCTCCCTATCACATCAGAGCAGCCCATGTGACCATACAGTCACACATGTGGGCATATACACAGTGGTAAAGGACAGCCCACCCTCCCTCCCTCCTCCATGCCCACTAACCAGCTAAACACAATGGGGGCAGGATATCTCAGATTAATGGTGGCTTCATCTCCCTCTTATTCTAAGACACAGGCTAGAGGGGCATGACACAGCTCTGCACATGCTCAGTTTTCAGTGAGTTTCTATGATGAGCATTTCCTCCCTATTACATCTGAGCAGCCCACGTGGCTACACGAGTCACACATGTGGGCGTATACACAGTGGTAAAGGACAGCCCACCCCCTCCCTCCTCCATGTCCACAAACCAGCTAAACACAATGGGGGGCGAGATAGTACATCATACTAATTGACAGAGGCTTCACCTCCCTCTTATTCTAAGACACAGACTGGAGAGGCGTGACACAGGTTATTGCCTGAAAATAAGATTTAATTTCAAATAATTATTTGTATGACAACTTAAAACAGTTTGTTGATATTAATTATTTATTTTTACTCTGTATTCTAAAGACTGTTTTTTTTATTTTGAACATGTGACCAGCAGCAGAGGACTAGAAGCTCCTCCTGCTTATGTTTCCCTGCAGACAGGCTGGGAGAGAGCCGGGTCATGAGACATCTGTATATCCATTAGGAAATAAGCAAACTTTTTTAAATTAAAATAATTATACTGCCATCATCCCCATACAGAAATAGAAGGGAGAATTTAAATTATACAGCGTGTTTAGTGTCACTTTAGGGTTAGGTGACATTTCACCTTGCTGATAAATGTTACGGTGGATGGGAGGGGCAAGATTCCTTTAACGTGGTACAGTAGTGGTACAGTAGTAAACTGCAGTTGGTGAAAAAAAAAAAAAAGATTCCCCTGCAAGGCAATTTTATGATGTGCCGGTATGCATCGCATACTAGCACATTAAGAAAAACTTACTTTGCTACTGATCAAATCTCGCAACTTCACAGTGTCATCACAGAGAATGACAGCACTAAATTAAAGTGCATTTATTATTGTAGGCTTACTTTAAATATAATGGTGTAACAGAGTTTGCTACCACTTTAATGAAGATTGGCAAACGCCCTGTGTGTGCGTTGATTTTCTATTAATTTTAAAGGAGCCCAGTAGAACCCTAGCTCAGTAGTACCCCCACTCAGCAGATCCCCAGCTCAGTAGAACCCTCATTTAGCAGATCCCCTGCTCAGTAGTACCCCCTGCTCTGCTGAAGCCCCACTCAGTAGCCCCCCAGGTTTGCTGGTCCCCCGTTCAGTAGTAACCCCCAGCTCTGCTGATCACCCATTCAGTAGCAACCCCCAGCTCTGCTGATCCCCAACTCAGTGGTAAACCCCAGCTCTGCTTATCCTCTGGTTTACTGATCCTCATCTCTCTTCAGTCCCTGCTCACGTCCCACTATATTGCTACCATGCTGTTCATCATGTGTGATGACACCTGTTAGTTTCTCCTGCTCCAGTCCCCCAGCTTTGCTGGCCCGCCATTCAGTAGTAACCTCCAGCTCTGCTTTTCCCCCACTCAGTTGTAACCTCCAGCTTTGCTGATCCCCGATTCAGTAGTAAACCCCAGCTCTGCTGATCCCCCATTCTCAAATAACCTCCAGCTTTGCTGATCCCCCATTCAGTAGTGACCCCCAGCTCTGCCGATCCCCCACTCAGTAGTAACCTCCAGCTCTGCTGATCCTCTGGTTTGCTGATCCTCCTCTCTCTTCAGTCCCTGCTCATGTCCCACTGTATTGCTACCACGCTGTTTATCATGTGTGAGGACACCTGTTAGTTTCTCCTGCTCCAGTCCCCTAGCTTTGCTGGTCCCCCATTCAGTAGTAACCTCCAGCTCTGTTTTTCCCCTACTCAGTAGTAACCTCCAGCTTTGCTGATCCCACACTCAGTAGTAACCTCCAGCTCTGCTTTTCCCCCCACACAGTAGTAACCTCCAGCTCTGCTGATCCCACACTCAGTAGTAACCTCCAGCTCTGCTTTTCCCCCACGCAGTAGTAACCTCCAGCTCTGCTGATCCCCAAATCAGTAGTAACTTCCAGCTCTGCTGATCCCCCACTCAGTAGTAAACCCCAGCTCTGCTGATCCTCTGGTTTGTTGATCCTCCTCTCTCTTCGGTCCCTGCTCACCTCCCACTATATTGCTCCCATGCTGTTCACCATGTGTGATGACACCTGTTAGTTTCTCCTGCTCCAGTCCCCCAGCTCTGCTGATTCTCTGTCGCTCAGTCCTTTCTTTCCTATCCCCTCTCACCTATAGCTACATTTTCAGGTGCTGCAAGTGAGCGTTGTTTTAGACTTTTATGGAAGCTTTGGTGATGCTTTGAAGCACCAAGAAAGTGACATGGGGATAATTTTTGAAGCAAAGCGAACACAACGTGTGAACAGGACTGTAAGGTGACCATTTTATTTAGTGACAGGAGCTTTGATTGGCAATCAGAGTGCTATAAAAAAAGCGTGTCCAATGCCACATTTTGAAAAGAGGCCTAACTGGGCATTTTTCATTTGCATTCAAATACCCAATGATAGGTGCCCAGTTCCAAACACTAACATCTGGTCACAGTAATGCAGGTTGGCTTAATTAGTTTTTATTGCTGATGTTCTGTGTTCGATGTCAAACCATTTTGTATCACATACATCGGCAGAAGTCCAAGACGTTGTCCTCAGACCACCTTCCACCGCCATCTAGGCATAAAACGCCTCCCCGGCCTGGACTGTATTTCAACATAATTACCCGGGATGGACTTTTTTTTTTTCTATCAATGCTAAGTCGTTTAACATTATTCCTTATTTTTATCTAAATTGCTCTCGTTTAAAATGCTTACGAAGTCATTTGTGTTTCTAACCTTTTATCCAGATTAAATTGCAGTAATATGATAATGAATGTGGTTGTGAGCCAGCAAACATCACTTTAATATATTTATAAAAGGGGCCCTATGTAGATGTCATGGCAAACAAGCACGCGGGAAGAATCACGTACCCCACAGCGACCAATCCGATGCTGGCTCCCCTGGTGGTGCAATTTAACCCTTTCACTGCTAAAGCCATTTTTGTACTTCAGCCCCGGAAGGATTTACCCCCTTAACCAGTTCAGGACCACACTATAGCCGAAAGACGGCTACAGCGCGGCTCTGAAATGCCCGGAGGACGTCCTGCCTCGTGCGCGCTCCCTGCGCGCACTCGCAGCCTGCGGCGGCGCGCTCGCGCGGCCGCCACACGCTGCGTGGGCATGCCCGCGGGTCGGGCGGACTCAATGTCCGCCCGAGACCCGCCGATCACCTGTAGCAGCCTCAGAACGGGGAACCGCCGATGTAAACACTGCGGTTCTCCGTTCTGTGAATGGGACATGATAGATCTACTGATCCCTGTCACTGGGATCAGTTAGATCTGTTATGTCCCGACCAGCCCCGCCCCCCCCCCCCACAGTTAGAACACGCCCAGGGAACATTGTTAACCCCTTCACTTCCCCCTGCAGGTTAACCCCTTCACTGCCAACAACATTTATACAGTAATCAGTGGACATTTAAATTTCTGATCGCTGTATAAATGTCATTGGTCTCAAAAATGTGTCAAAAATGTCCGACATGTCCGCTGCAATATCGCAGTACCGATAAAAATCGCAGATCGCCGGCATTACTAGTAAAAAAAAAAAATAATAATAAAAACGCCATAAATCAATTTCAATAGTTTGTAGACGCGATAACTTTTGCGCAAACCAATCAAAATACGCCGATTGCGATTTTTTTTTTTTTTACCAAAAATATGTATTAGAAGATATATCGGCCAAAACTGATGAATAATTTTCTTTTTTATATTTTTTTTGGATATTTAATATAGCAAAAAAGTATAAAATATTGTTCTATTTTCAAAATCATCTCTCTTTGTTTATTTATAGCGCAAAAAATAAAAACCCCAGAGGTGATCAAATACCACCAAAAGAAAGCTCTATTTGTGGGAAAAAAATGATAAAAATTTTGTTTGGGTACAGCGTCGCACGACCGCGCAATTGTCATTCAAAATGCGACAGCGCTGAAAGCCGAAAATTGGTCTGGGCAGGAGGGGGGTTTAAGTGCCCAGCAAGGAAGTGGTTAATGACCAGGCCATTTTTTGCGATTCGGCACTGCGTTATTTTAACTGAAAATTGTGCGGTCGTGCGACATTGTACCCAAACAAAATTGAAGCCCTTTTTTCCCACAAACAGAGCTTTCTTTTGGTGGTATTTGATCACCTCTGCGGTTTTTATTTTTTGCGCTATAAACAAAAAAAGAGCGACAATTTTGAAAAAAAAAACACATTTTTTACTTTTTGCTAAAATACAAATCCAAAAAAAATATAAAAAAACAAATTTATTCATCAGTTTGGGCCAATATATATTCTTTTTGGTAAAAAAAATGGATTGGTTTGCGCAAATGCTATAGCGTCTACAAACTATGGGAAAGACTTATGGACTTTTATTTTTTTTTATGTTTTTACTGGTAATGGTGGCAATCTGCGATTATTATCAGGACTGCGACATTGCAGCAGACAAATATAACCCCAAGTGGCACTTTTTGGGACCAGTAACATTATTTTATTGATCAGTGCTAAAAAAAAATGCACTGATCAATATATAAATGACACTGGCAGGGAAGGGGTTAACACTAGGGGGCGATCAAGGGGTTAGCTGTGTTCCCTGGGTGTGTTCTAACTGTGTGGGGGATGGGCTCACAGGAACGCCACAGAGATCACTGTTCCCGATCACTGGGACCAGCAGATCTCCATGATGTCTCTTGTCTGCCTCTGTGTATCGCGATTGCGGTACAGGAGCCAGGACGGGTCCCATTCCCTGTCAGCACTCTAGCAGCGGCTGTGGAAGCATTGACTACATACCCCTTACCACCGAGAGCCTGAGCGGCACACACATCACAATTTTTAGGACATTAAGTCTGCGGGACCCACGGGCGCGATCCCGCGGCGTGCAGCGCGCGCGCGCACAGTTTCACATGCACAGGCCGCCGTGCAGGTATGGCGGTTGCGCAATAGAGCCGACCTGCCGCCGTATATACAGAGTGGCTGGTCGGCAGGTGGTTAAAAAAATCATTTTAGGCCTGAGGATTAGCTAAAACCCCCCAAAATATACATTTTCTGAAAGCAGACACCCTAAAGAATAAAATGGCGGTTGTTGTAATTTTTTATGTCACATGATATTAGCACAACAATTTATCAACTTAAAAAATGTCAGTAAAAAAGTTAATTTTAGGGCACACACATGCAACATACTACCAATGTTTTTTAAATATAAAAGACAAGGAGTAAATAGATGTCCAACATGTCAAGTCTTAAAGTGTCAATAACCCACATAATAAAAAACAATGAATAAATGGTGTATTCCATGCTGTTCATACTCACTCATCACTATGAGATTCCTTTTCTGTTTTCTGCAAAAATCCTGGTTGATCCTGCTGCTCTCTATCTCCCCCTTCTGTCCATGTCCCCAATTCAGCTAGATATTTTGCAGAGCAGTGTTGGCAACTCTGCAGATGCTCAGTATTCAGTATTTCTATGCTGAGCATTTCCTCCCTATCACATCTGAGCAGCCCACGTGACTAGAGAGTCACACATGTGGGCGTATACACAGAGGTAAAGGACAGCCCACCCCCCTCCCTCCTCCATGCCCACTAATCAGCTAAACACAATGGGGGCAGGATATTTCAGATTAATGGAGGCTTCACCTCCCTCTTAATCTAAGACACAGGCTGGAGGGGCATGACACAGCCTGTGACTGTCCGAAATCCGCCCATGCTGTGTTATTTCCACAAAATAATAACAATTTGACTTAAAATATATATTTGTATGACAATGTAAAACAGTTTATTGATATTAATTATTTCTTTTTACTCTGTATTTTTTTTTTTGAACATGTGAGCAGCAGAAGAGGACTAGAAGCCCCTCCTGCTTATGTTTCCCTGCAGATAGGCTGGGAGAGAGCTGGGTCATGTGACAGCTGGATATCCATTAGGAAAAAGGTACTTTTATTTTTAATGAAAATAATTATAGTGCTGTAATCCCCATACAGAAATAGAAGGGACAATGTAAGTTACACTGGGTGTGTTTAGTATCACTTTTACAACTGGAATGATGATAAACTTATGTACCCTATATTATCCATAGGGAACGCTATAAAATTCCCTACGGGTCATGGCCCTTATGGAGGGGGGGGGGGGTGTGGTAGCGATTCGGCGGATGCAGAATGTAAACTTGAGTTACATATTTATTTAAAATTATTATTATTATTATTATACAGTATTTATATAGCGCCGACAGTTTGCGCAGCGCTTTACAATATTAGGGCAGACAGTGCACTTACAATAAAACTCAATACAGGAAGAATTAGAGGGCGTTAGAGCTTACAATCTAGGAGGGAGGGTTAAGTGATAATTACTTATCCTTTTTTTCATAGCTGTCTTTATATTTTATTCTGGAACACCAGACAGCAGTAGGAAAGTATAACATGTTTGTTATTAAAAAAAAAAAAAAATTAGGCTTCACAAGCTCATTAAGTTCATCCCCTGAAAGGTTTAACAGAGGAACTCAAAATCCACTAAACCTAGCAGAAATCTATCTATATCAAAGACAAAAAACTAATCAGTGATCTGTTCATTCCAATCAATATCAACCAATCAAATTTTGCAACGGCTGAAATGTGACCATGTGTTGTGTTCGTCGCTCTTTTCTCCTATACCCATCTAATGATCATAGACACACCTGAATACACAGTATATAGAGAAACAGAAAAAGATATATATATATAAAATAAAATGAAAATGTTTATTTTCTAGAAGCAGAAGGGCGCGTTGTTTACCCTTGCGGCAATTCTCCAGAACAATAAACCTGCCTTATCCTCTCTGCTGGCAACTACATAAAAAGTAATATCCAAAGTAGAATACCTACAAAACACGCAGTGAACCTTAAGAATCCACATTTGGCTGCCTTAAAGCTGAACGCTACTAAGTTTTTATTTTTAAACAAAATTCTCTTTTTTCCGCCTCTCCAAAAAAAAAAAAGTTCCAAAATCAGTTCTCTCCACCCCCACATGTCCCGCTCCGGACCCAGCTGTCACTCCCCCTACCTGATACCCCTCCTCCAATTCCGCATGCCACTCCCCCTTCAGTTTCAGTTGTCACTCCTCCTCTAGTCCCAGATGTCACTCCTCATCTAGTCCCAGATGTCACTCCTCATCTAGTCCCAGCTGCTACTCCTCCTTCAATTCCAGATGTCACTCCTCCTCTAGTTATAGATGTCACTCCTACTCTAGTTATAGATGTCACTCCTCCTCTAGTTATAGATGTCACTCCTCCTCTAGTCCCAGATGTCACTCCTCCTCTAGTCCCAGATGTCCCTCCTCTAGTCCTAGATGTCCCTCCTCCTCTAGTTCTAGATGTCACTCCTCCTCTAGTCCTAGATGTCACTCCTACTCTTGTCCCAGATGTCCCTCCTCCTCTAGTCCTAGATGTCACTCCTCCTCTAGTCCTAGATGTCCCTCCTCCTCTAGTTCTAGATGTCACTCCTCCTCTAGTCCTAGATGTCACTCCTACTCTTGTCCCAGATGTCCCTCCTCCTCTAGTTCTAGATGTCCCTCCTCCTCTAGTTCTAGATGTCACTCCTCCTTTAGTCCTAGATGTCCCTCCTCCTTTAGTCCTAGATGTCCCTCCTCCTCTAGTTCTAGATGTCACTCCTCCTTTAGTCCTAGATGTCACTCCTCCTTTAATCCCAGATGTCACTCCTCCTCTAGTCCCAGATGTCCCTCCTCCTCTAGTCCTAGATGTCCCTCCTCCTCTAGTCCCATATGTCACTCCTCCTCTAGTCCTAGATGTCCCTCCTCCTCTAGTTCTAGATGTCACTCCTCCTCTAGTCCTAGATGTCACTCCTCCTCTAGTCCCAGATGTCACTCCTCCTCTAGTCCCAGATGTCACTCCTCCTCTTGTCCCAGATGTCACTCCTCTAGTTATAGATGTCACTCCTCCTCTAGTCCCAGAAGTCACTCCTCCTCTAGTCCCAGAAGTCACTCCTCCTCTAGTCCCAGAAGTCACTCCTCATCTAGTCCCAGATGTCACTCCTCATCTAGTCCCAGATGTCACTCCTCCTCTAGTCCCAGATGTCACTCCTCCTCTAGTCCCAGATGTCACTCCTCCTCTCGCCCTAGATGTCACTCCTCATCTAGTCCCAGCTGCTACTCCTCCTTCAATTCCAGATGTCACTCCTCCTCTAGTTATAGATGTCACTCCTCCTCTAGTCCCAGATGTCACTCCTCCTCTAGTCCCAGATGTCACTCCTCTTCTAGTCCCAGATCTCACTCCTCTTCTAGTCCCCATGTTACTCTTCCTCTAGTCCCAGATGTCACTCCTCCTCTAGTCCCAGATGTCCCTCCTCCTTTAGTCCTAGATGTCACTCCTACTCTAGTCCTAGATGTTACTCCTCCTCTAGTCACAGATGTCACTCCTCCTCTAGTCCCAGATGTCACTCCTCATTTAGTCCCAGATGTCACTCCTCCTCTCGTCCCAGAAGTCACTCCTCTAGTTATAGATGTCACTCCTCCTCTAGTCCCAGATGTCACTCTTCCTCTCGTCCTAGATGTCACTCCTCATCTAGTCCCAGTTGCTACTCCTCCTTCAATTCCAGATGTCACTCCTCCTCTAGTCCCAGATCTCACTCCTCCTCTAGTCCTAGATGTCACTCCTCCTCTAGCCCCAGATGTCATTCCTCCTCTAGCCCCAGATGTCACTCCTCCTCTAGTCCCAGATGTCACTCCTCTTCTAGTCCCAGGTGTCACTCCTCCTCTAGTCCCAGATGTCACTCCTCTTCTAGTCCCAGGTGTCACTCCTCCTCTAGCCCCAGATGTCACTCCTCCTCTAGCCCCAGATGTCACTCCTCCTCTACAGTCCCTGACAAAAGTCTTGTCGCTTATCTATTTTGTAGAAACACCTGCTATTAACCTGACTTTTAATTAATCAATTGGTGTTAGAAATAGCTCATATGAAAAGCTAAAACCCTCCCAAATGATGTTTAATGCACTGAAATAAATTTGTTTCACTGAAAAAAGATTTATCATTTAATCAAGACAGAAAGGTAAAATTTTGGCAAGACAAAAGTTTTGTCGCCTATACAGATATTGAACAAATTTACTGCAAATACAAAAATATGTCAGCAAATTAAGTAGTGGTGCCGTGAGATCCAAATGTTATATCTGTGATTTCTGTTATATCTGTATGACTTCTGTGAGCTTGAAGAACTGCATCCATGCGGTTTGGCAAGGATTCATACAATTTATTGATGAAGTCATCAGGAATAGCAAAGAAAGCAGTCTTGGATGCCTCCCAGAGTTCATCAATATTCTTTGGTTTCGTCTTCCATGCTTCCTCTTTCATCCTACCCCACATATGCTCAATGATGTTCATGTCTGGTGACTGGGCTGGCCAATCCTGGAGCATCTTGATCTTCTTCGCCTTGAGGAACTTTGATGTGGAGATGGAAGTATGCGATGGAGCACCATCCTGCTGCAGAATTTGGCCTCTTTTATGGTTGGGAATATAAGAGGTAGCTAAGATTTCTTGGTATTTTAGACTATTGATGTTGCCTTCCACCCTGCAGATCTCTCGCACACCCCCATACTGGATGTAACCCCAGACCATGATTTTTCCGCCACCAAACTTCACTGTTTTCTGGGTGAATCTCGGATCCATGCGGGCTCCTGTAGGTCCCCTGCAATATTTGCAGCGACTGCGGTGTAATTCAACAGAAGATTCATCTGAAAAATCCACCTTCTGCCACTTTTCCAGCGTCCATCCTTTTAGCAGGCTGTGGGCCTTGGCGAATGCCACACGGTTTTTCAATTGTCTTTTGTTTAGCTGGCTTCTGGGCACTGATTTGACCATGGAGGGCATTTCGAGACAGAATCCGACAAACTGTTCTGGTTGACACAGGGACTTCAGGTGACCAGGTCTCGTGGACCTCTGCTGCAGTGGAAAATGGGCTGGCCTTGGATTTTCGAGCCAACAAACGGTCCTCTCGAGCAGTTGTCTTGCGGGGGTCTGCCTGACCTGGGCTTGTCAAAAACGTCTCCAGTCTCTTCAAATCTTTTTTTTTATCCTCTGTACTTGACGCTGAGACCCATTGAAGGTGTCTGCCACATCAGCAGTGGATCTGCTCTTTAGCCTCTTGATAATCAAAACTTTAGTCTCAGGGTGAATCTTAGGCATTTTTGCAGAGGTCTAGTTCAGTGGTTCTCAACTCCAGTCCTCGGGACCCACCAACAGGCCAGATTTTAAGTATTACCTTGGGGAGATGCAGACTAGAATACTGCAATCACTGAGCAGCAAATGATATCACCTGTGATGTATTTCAGTTATCCTGCAAACTTGGCCTGTTAGTGGGCCCTGAGGACCGGAGTTGAGAACCACTGGTCTAGTTGCAGTTGATGTGAAGGTCTAGTGTACTGGGGTTTTTTTTATACACACCTGAGACCTAATTGATCCATTATTAGTTACAGGTGAAGCTCATATGACAAGGCGACAACACTTATGTCTTTGCAAAAATTGACTCAATGGGCTTTACCAAGCTGTGAATATTAGAATACTTTTTGACAGTTTCGTTTTGCACTGAAACATTATTACAAAAGCTGTTGGGATTAAAATGAGCCATTTCTTGTAAAAAATAGAAATAGAAATATATTTCAGCGGCACTTCAGGTCATTTTGTACACAAGCGACAAGACTTTTGTCAGGGACTGTAGTCCCAGATGTCCCTCCTGCTTTAGTCCTAGATGTCACTCCTACTCTAGTTATAGATGTCACTCCTCCTCTAGTTATAGATGTCACTCCTCCTCTAGTTATAGATGTCACTCCTCCTCTAGTTATAGATGTCACTCCTCCTCTAGTTATAGATGTCACTCCTCCTCTAGTCCCAGATGTCACTCCTCCTCTTGTCCCAGATGTCACTCCTCCTCTAGTTATAGATGTCACTCCTCTAGTTATAGATGTCACTCCTCCTCTAGTCCCAGATGTCACTCCTCCTCTAGTCCCAGATGTCACTCCTCATCTAGTTATAGATGTCACTCCTCCTCTAGTCCCAGATGTCACTCCTCATCTAATGCCAGATGTCACTCCTCCTCTAGTTATAGATGTCACTCCTCATCTAGTCCCAGATGTCACTCCTCCTCTAGTCCCAGATGTCACTCCTCATTTTGTCCCAGATGTCACTCCTCCTCTAGTTATAGATGTCACTCCTCATCTAGTCCCAGCTGTCACTCCTCCTCTAGTCCCACATGTCACTCCTCCTCTAATTCTAGATGTCACTCCTCTTCTAGTCCCAGGTGTCACTCCACCTCTAGTCCCAGATGTCACTCCTCATCTAGTCCCAGATGTCACTACCCCTCTAGTCCCAGATGTCACTCCTCCTCTAGTCCCAGATGTCACTCCTCCTCTAGTCCCAGATGTCACTCCTCCTCTAGTCCCAGATGTCACTCCTTCTCTAGTCCCAGATGTCACTCCTTCTCTAGTCCTAGATGTCACTCCTACTCTAGTCCTAGATGTCAATTCCCCGTTAGGCCCTCAGCTGCTCCTCCCCCAGTCCCAGCTGCCTCTCCTCCTGCAGTCCCAGCTGCTACTCCTCCATTCCCAGCTGCCACTCCTTTTTCAGTCTCAGTTCCCACTCCTCTGTCAGTTTCAGCTTCCGCTCCCACCCCATGTCCCAGCTACCACACCTCCTCCACTTACAGCTACAACTCCTTCAATCCTAACCCTGCCTCTTTTTGTCCAGTCCCAGCTGCCACTCATCCAGTCTCAACGGCCTCTACTCCTTCAATCCTATCTGCTACTTCTACTCTAGTCCCAACTGCCATTCCTCCTCCAGTCTCAGCTCCCACACCTCCTTCAGTCTCAGCTCCCACTCCTCCTCCAGTCCCAGCTCCCACACCTCCTTCAGTCCCATCTCTCACACCTCCTTCCCTTCCAGCTCCCACACCTCCTATAGTCCCAGCTCCCACACCTCCTTCAGTCCCTGCTCCCACACCTTCTTCACTTCCAGCTCCCACACCTCCTACGGACCCAAGTCCCACAAATTCTTCAGTCCCAGTGCCCACACCGCCTTCAGTCCCATATCTCACACCTTCTTTACTTCCAGCTCCCAACACCTCCTACAGTCCCAGCTTCCACCCCTCCTTCAGTCCCATCTCTCACACCTCCTTCCCTTCCAGCTCCCACACTTCCTACAGTCCCAGCACCCACACCACCTTCAGTCGTAGCTTCCACACCTTCTTTAGCTCCAGCTGCCATTCCTCCTTCAATTCCAGCTGCCACTCCCACCCCACATTTCCAGGTCCATTACTCCTCCAGTCCCAGCTTCTACTCTCCCTCCAGTCCTCAGCTGCCCCTCCCTCACCAGACTCCAGGTGTCACTCCCCCTCCAGTCCCAGCTGTTACTCCCTCTCCAGTCCCAGCTGCCACTCCCCCTCCAGTTCTCAGTTGCCACTCCCTCACCAGACTCCAGGTGCCACTCCCCCTTCAGTCCCAGCTGCCACTCCCCCTCCAGTTCCAGCTGCCACTCCCCCTCCAGTTCTCAGTTGCCACTCCCTCACCAGACTCCAGGGGTCACTCCACCTCCAGTCCCAGCTGCCACTCCCCCTCCAGTCCCAACTTCCACTTCTCCAGTCACAGCTGCCACTTATCAAGTCCCAGCTGCCTCCCCTCCTCCAGTCCCAGCTGCCACTCCTTCTCCTGCAATCAGTCTAGACTCGAGAAACAAAGCACTATTACTTCGGAGCAACACAAGTAATGTGTCCTCTTCTATCCAGATTTTTCATCTTAACCGCTGTGAAGTTTTGACTATCGCACATTACGCAATTTGCTTAAATTTGCACATCCGGTGTCTCTCCTGCCAGCAACCATTTAAGGCGTAGTCCATGGTGTCTACACTGAGTCTCCTTTCCCAGTTGATGCCTCCTATGTGGAAACGCATATATATTTTTTTTACATGGAAACACCTGTAAACGAAACGGTCCTAGACGCGAGTTACCGCGTTTATCGGCGTTTACAAGCTGTTTGGCGTTTCAAATGCCTCTGAACTGGCGTCTGAACCCATTTTTTTGCATTCCAAAAAAAGCCTCTAAGCTCAACTGCCTGGAAACGACCTTAAACGACCCTGTGTAAATGTACTGATAAGATAACATAGAGGAAAGTTCAGGGGCAGCTGAAAAAAACATCCAAATGCCTCAAAACGTCCGTTTACCAGCAGCAGTGTAAATAAGGCCTTAAGTCTTTACTTTGGTTGCACCCTTATTTTCGATTTAACTATTCTTTAAGGGTCCTTTCACACGAGCGGATAGTTCGGGTCCACCTGCCAGTTTTTCAGTTTCATTGTCCTCTATGGAGCGGCGCATGTCAGCGGTGGCATGTCCACTGACATCCAATCCGCTCCGATCCACCAAAAACAGACGGATGGAAACCCTATTTTCCATCCGTCTGGCGGATCGGATGAACACGGACAGACGGTCAGTGTTCATCCAATCCCCCATAGAGGAGAATGGAGCTGTGACAGGTCAGTCTCTGCACAGAGTGCAGAGACTGTTCTGTCATCCACCAGCACAGGGGGGAGAAACGGATGGATCCCCGCTGAGCAGCGGAGCCCATCAAAACGGGCTCCACTCATGTGAAAGGGGCCTAAGTTGAATGTGTCTCCGGCTATATAAGTAGCTGCACCTGTTGGTAATTAGCAGGTTACTTTTCACCTAAACACAAAACTACACTTTCGGGTAAGCGCAGAATTTTTTCCCTTTTATATACTCCTTCTCCAAGAATGTGCCAGGGGAGCAAAGGACACGGGGACTGCTGCAACAGCGTTGATCTAAGGTAAGTATTTCATAATGAGCTAGTATGCGATGCACACTAGCTCATTATGCTTTTGTCTTGCAGTTGTGTTTTTTTTTTTTCACTTGACAACCACTTTAAGGAACATTACAGCAACTTCCTCCCACCTGTCCTTTTAATGACTAACCTGTGTTCAGGTCCTAAATGGCTTTCATATGTACAACACATGAGATACTAATGAGGTCTAACCATTAAATATGCATAGCACACCTTTGCTTATAAAACAGGGGAGTCTTAGTTTTCTTTCATTGTAATATATGTTCAAGATGACCAACTGCGTCAAAGTGATCCCTCTCTGGCAAACTGGTTCAAAATGATCCCCCTCTGGTCAACTGTATCAAAGAGATCCCCTTCTGACCAACTGTGTCAAAGGGATCCCTTTCTAACCAAATGTGTCAAAATAAACCCTTTCTGACCAACTGTGTCAAAGTGATCTCCTCTGGCTTACAATGTCAAAATGATCCCTTTCTGACCAATTGCGTCAAAGTGATTCCCCTCTGGCCAACTGGGTCAAAGTGATCTCCTCTGGCTTACAATGTCAAAATGATCCCTTTCTGGCCAATTGCGTCAAAGTGATTCCCCTCTGGCCAACTGGGTCAAAGTGATTCCTCTCTGGCCAGCTGTCAAAATTATCCCTCTCTAGCCAATTCTTTTAAAGTGTTTCCTCTCTCGCTAACTGTGTCAAAGTGATCCCCATCCGGCCAACTGTGTCAAAGTGATCCCAATCTTGCCAACCGTATCAAATTAATCTCCCCCCCCCCCTCCCCGGTCAAATGTGTCAAAGTGATCCCCATCTGGTCAACTGTGTGAAAGTGATCCCCACTTGGCCAACTGTCAAATTAATCCCTCTCTAGCCAACAGTTTCAAAGTGATCCGTCTCTCCCTAACTGTGTCCAAGTATTCACCCTCTAGCAAACTGTGTCAAAGTGATCCCAACAAACTATTAGTCATCCACACAGTACCTTCATTTCTACTGCAGCTGATCCAATGAGCAGCAAGGAGTCTCCATCCCAAACATCAATCTGTAGAGTCTGGAGAGCCAGATACCGCAGAAACCAGCGCTGTTCTCCTGGCTTCAGGAATCCGGGGTCCACCATGTACTTCAGCTGATAACCCGGACAGCCTGTGATTTAAAAAAAAAAAACTGAAAAAATGAATAAAAATGTTATTTTAACCGATTGCCGACCAGCCGCCGCAGTTACCTGCGGCAGGTTGGCTCGGCTGCGTGAATTGCCGTCATTGTACGTCGGGCGCATACACGCACGCATTTGCTAGCAGGAGAGCCAGCCAGTGAGTCCAGCGGACTTGATGTCCGCCAGCCACCCATGATCACTCCATAGAGAGGCAGAACGGGGATCTACCAGTGTAAACAAAGCAGATTCCCGTTCTGTGAGGGAAGTAGCGAGAGATAGTCTGTTATTAGTATTTAGGAACAGTGATCTCTCTCCTCCTGCAATCAGCCCAGCCCCCATACCGTTAGAAAAACCTCCCAGGGAATACATTTAACCCCTTAGTGTTAACCCCTTCCCTGCCAGTGAACATTATACAGTAATCAGTGTATTTTTATAGCACTGATCGCTGTATAAATGTCACCGGTCCCAAAAAAGTTTCAGAAGTGTCCGATCTGTCCGCCGCAATGTCACAGTCCCGCTAAAAATCGCATATCACCGCCATTACTAGTAAGTAAAAAAAAATAAATAAAAATGACATAAATCTATCCCCTTTTTTGTAGACGCGATAACTTTTGCGCAAACTAATCAATATATGCTAATTGGGATTTTTTTTACCAAAAATATGTAGAAGAATACATATTGGCCTAAACTGGGGAAGAATTTTTTTTTACATTTGTTTTTAAGGATATTTATTATAGCAAAAAGTAAAAAATATTGTTTTTTTTTTCAAAACTGTCTTTTTTAGGTTATAGACTAAAAAAAAAATGCAGAGGTGATCAAATATCACCAAAATAAAGCTCTATTTGTAGGGGAAAAAGGACATCAATTTCATTTGGGTACAATGTCGCACGTCCGTGCAATTGTCAGTTAAAGTGACGCAGTGCCGTATCGCAAAAAATGGCCTGGTCAAGAAGTAGGTAAATCCTTTGGGGGCTGAAGTGGTTAATCAACTATTTCAAGATTTCTTTTTTGCTTGGTGCTATTTTATCATACAGAGAAGTCACACTTTTTTCTGCGTTAATAGTCTTTCCCAGTTTTTAGATATATTGTACCTTATTCATGTTATTTAACCGGAAAAAGCCTCCATTGTGTAGACATCCAAAAGCACTAAGACTGCTGCCATCTTGGATGTGATGTCAGCATCCCCAGCAGACTCAGAGCTGTCACTCAAGTGACACTCCACGGTATTCTCCTATGCTCTGACATATATAGCAATGGAGGAAGAGAGATAAAACAGACACTTGCCCTGGTTTATTGAGCCATCCTTATTGAGCGACACGATCACCCGGGCCGGGGTTTCTGTCCGTGACGCTCCTTTGGAGTGAACCTGTACCAGCTGCAGGCGAGGTGTCGTTACTGGCTGGAATCGATAAAACTGGAAGGTGAAGTAAAGGGTCTGTGGCCAGTTTAGTGACGAGTTACCTTCCGGTACGCTAAGCAAAGAAAAGGAAAGAATTACTATTATCATCTCAGGAATTTAATAATAAAGCCCAATACCAACTCAGACACACAGAAAGATTCACAGAATGAGGCCCCCTTTGCTTCAAAAACAGGGGAGTCTTAGTTTGCTTACATTGCAATGCTTGTTCAAGCTGGCCAACTGTCTCAAAGTGATCCTCCTCTGGCAAACTATTTCAAAGCGATCCCTCTCTGACCAACTGTGTCAAAGTGATCCCTCTCTGGCCAGCTGTGTCAAAGTGATCCCTCTCTGACCAACTGTGTCAAAGTGATCCCTCTCTGGCCAGCTGTTTTAAAGGGATCCAACTGTGGCCAATTGCATCTAAGTGATCCCCCTCTGACCAACTGTGTCAAAGTGATCCCTCTCTGGTCAACTTTTTTAAAGTGATCCCTCTCTGACCAACTGTGCCAAAGTGATCCCACCTGGCCAGCTGTTTTAAAGGGATCCAACTGTGGCCAATTGCATCTAAGTGATCCCCCTCTGACCAACTGTGTCAAAGTGATCCTTCTCTGGTCAACTTTTTTAAAGTGATCCCTCTCTGGCCAATGGTATCAAAGTGATCCCCTCTAGTCAAATGTATCAAAGTGATTCCCCTCTGGCCAACTGCATCAATGTGACCCCCCTCTGGCCAACTATTTCAAAGTGATCCCTCTCTGGTCAGCTTTTTTAAAGTGATACCTCTCTGGCCAGCTGTGTCAAAGTGATCCCCCTCTGGCCAACTGTGTCAAAATCATCCCTCTTTGGCCAACTTTTTAAAAGTAATCCCTCTCTGGCCAATGTTTTTAAAGTGATCCCTCTCTAGTCAATGGTATCAAAGTGATCTCCCTCTGGCCAACTATTTCAAAGTGATCCCCCTCTGACCAACTTTTTTAAAGTGATACCTCTCTGGCCAACTGTGTCAAAGTGATCCCCCTCTGGCCAACTGTGTCAAAATGATCCCTCTTTGGCCAACTTTTTTAAGTGATCTCTCTCTGGCCAATGGTATTAAAGGGATCCCCCTCTAGTCAACAGTATCAAAGTGATCCCCCTCTGGCCAACTGCATCAAAGTGATCTCCCTCTGGCCAACTATTTCAAAGTGATCCCTCTCTGGCCAGCTTTTTTAAAGTGATCCCTCCCTGGCCAAATGTGTCAAAGTGATCCCCCTCTGACCAACTGTGTCAAAGTGATCCCTCTCTGGTCAACTTTTTTAAAGTGATCCCTCTCTGGCCAACTGTGTCAAAGTGATCCCTCTCTGGCCAACTGTGTCAAAGTGATCCCCCTCTGGCCAACTTTTTTAAAGTGATCCCTCTCTGGCCAACTGTGTCAAAGTGATCCCCCTCTGACCAACTGTATCAAAGTGATCCCTCTCTGGTCAACTTTTTTAAAGTGATCCCTCTCTGGCCAACTGTGTCAAAGTGATCCCCCTCTGGTCAACTGTGTCAAAATGATCCCTCTCTGGCCAACTTTTTTTAAAGTGATCCCTCTCTGGTCAATGGTATCAAAGTGATCCCCCTCTAGTCAACTGCATCAAAGTGATCTCCCTCTGGCCAACTATTTCAAAATGATCCCTGTTTGGCCAGGCTTTTTAAAGTGATCCCTCTCTGGCCAACTGTGTCAAAGTGACCCCCCCTCTGGCCAATTGTATCAAAGTGATCCCCTTTGGCCAACTGTGTCAAAGTGATCCCACTCTGACCAACTGCATCAAAGTGATCTCCCTCTGGCCAACTGCCTCAAAGTGATCTCTCTCTGGACAACTATTTCAAAGTTATCCCTCTCTGGCCAACTTTTTTAAAGTGATCCCTCTCTGGCCAAATCCATCAAAGTGGCCCCCCCCTCTGGCCAACTGTGTCAAAAAAGATCCCACCTGGCCAATTGTTTTAAAGTGATCCCCCTCTGGCCAATTGCATCAAATTCACCCCCATCTGGCCAACTGCGTCAAAGTGATCCCCCTCTGGCCAACTGTGTCAAAGTGCAGACTGTCTGCATGCAGGATGGGTGCCAATGCCTGACTGAATAAGCCCTAAAGGCCTCTGGAAAGGTGATGTTATTCTACGGCTAAATGCACACCAACGTCATGGTGCATTCATTCTAGCTGTGTTGACATAAACCAGAAATATGTATAACCTCAGACCACTGAGACTGGATTATGCAGCTAAATTCTTTAAAGTGCAAGTAATGTATATTTATATACAGAGCTAATCTTCCTGTAAAACTGCATGTACCTTCATTCTGTGCAAATGCCAGCAAAAATGAATGTCATTAGGCTATCTTCTTTCCAGGTCAAATGTTAATAATTTAAAATAATACATATCAATTAAAAACCTTTGACCTGGAAAGAAAATAGCCTGATAACCTTTGATTTTGCCCCAATCTGCAAACATCAAATGTATTGCAGCTTCGTAGGAGGAAAAGCTCTGTAATAAACATCCCATAGTGTTTGCTCCCAGATCAATTTCTTCTGCATTTAACACACTTAGAAGCTTAAAGCTGGTTCTCACCTGCTGAAGGCCAGGAACTGCAGGAATATTTCATTGCATTGCAGATAATCAGCTTCTTCTCTCTGAGGGTTAAAGTTTACCGGACTCGATGGATCAACCACTTCTGCCACTTCATTATTGCAGTCCAAAATTTCAGGGAAGGCAACGGAGTGAAGACGGGCCAGGGCAGCTCGGGACAAAATGGAGGTGGTGCTGGGAGGAAGAAAAATCATTCCCTTAAAAAGTGATCAATAGGAAGCAATTACCTTCCTTTATTTCCTTGCACAATTGCTTTAAATGTCATAAAACATTTTCTTTTCCAATAAAGCTACTGCAAACTTGTCTTTGAGTAAACACTTCCAGCTGAAAGTTGTAATCAGGCTTGCAGTGGGAGAGCTGATGGACAATAGAGGGTAGTACAGGAGGAAGACAGTTCGTGGTGAGCACCACCACTGTAGCAATGTTTATTAGTCTAAACTTAAGAGCATGCAGGAGGCGGGCAGTGAAGAACATGCAGGAGGCAGGCAGTGAAGAGGATGCAGGAGGCAGGCAGTGAAGAGCATGCAGGAGGCAGGCAGTGAAGAGCATGCAGGAGGTAGGCAGTGAAGAGCATGCAGGAGGCAGGCAGTGAAGAGCATACAGGAGGCAGGCAGTGAAGAGCATGTGGGAGGCAGGCAGAGAAGAGCATGCGGGAGGCGAGCAGTGAAGAGCATGCGGGAGGTGGGGCAATGAAGAGCATGCGGGAGGTGGGGCAATGAAGATCATGCAGGAGGCAGGGCATTGAGAAACATGCAGGAGGCAGGGCATTGAAAAACATGCAGGAGGCGGGGCAGTAAAGAGCATGCAGGAGGTGGGGCAGTGAAGATCATGCAGGAGGTGGAGCAGTGAAGATCATGCAGGAGGCAGGGCACTGAGAAACATGCCGAAGGTAGGGCATTGAGAAAAATGCAGGAGGCAGGGCAGTGAGGAGCATGCAAGAGTCAGGGCAGTGAGGAGCATGCCGGAGGCGGGACAGCATGGAGCATGCAGGAGTCCGGGCAGTGAGGAGCATGCAGGAGATGGGCAGTAAGGAGCATGGAGAAAGTGGGGCAGTGCGGAGCATGCAGGAGGCAGACAATGAGGAGCATGGAAAAGGCAAGGCAGTGAAGAGTATGGAGGAAGTGGGGTAGTGAGGTGTATGGAGGAAGTGGGGTAGTGAGGAGCATGCAGGAGGCGGGCAGTGAGGAGCATGGAGGAGGCGAGGCAGTGAGAAGCATGCAGGAGGCAGGGCAATGGGGAGCATGCAGGAGGTGGACAGTGAGGGGCACGGAGGAGGTAAGGCAGTGAAAAGCATGCAGGAGGCAGGCAGTGAGGGGCATTGAGGAGGTAAGGCAGTGAAAAGCTTGCAGGAGGCGGGCAGTGAGGAGCATGCAGGAGCTGGGTAGAGAGGAGCATGGAGCAAGGAGCATGCAGGAGGCAGGCAGTCAGGTGCATTCAAGAAGCGGGGCAGTGAGAAGCAAGCAAGAGAAGAGGCAGTGAGGAGCATGCAGGAGGCAGGCAGTGAGGAGCATGCAAGAGACAGGCAGTGAGGAGCATGCAAGAGACAGGCAGTGAGGAGCATGGAGGAGGTGGGGCAGTGAAAAGCATGCAGGAGGCAGGCAGTAAGGAGCATGGAGCAGGTGGGGCAGTGAGGAGCATGGAGGAGGTAAGACCGTGAATAGCATGCAGGATGTGGGCAGTGAGGAGCATGAAGGAGGTGGGGCAGTGAGGAGCATGCAGGAGGTGGACAGTGAGGAGCATGGAGGAGGCAGGCAGTGAGGAGCATGCAGGAGCTGGGCAGAGAGGAGCATGGAGAAGGCTTGCAGTGAGGAGCATGCAGGAGGCAAGGACGTACGAGGAGTGACCGACGGAGGACGTACGAGGAGTGACGTTCGGAAGAGGTACGAGGAGAG
>BLSH010344769.1:2042420-2055962 GCA_018402905.1 Glandirana rugosa | reverse complement strand
AGCCCGCTACACATTAAAGTCCCCCCCTTGATATCAGATCACCCCCCCCCTTCACATCAGCCCCACTTTGCCATCTGAAACCTCCCATCACATCAGAACCCCCCTCACTTTGGATCCTCCTTTCACATCAGATGTTCCTCATCATATCAGAACCCTCCTCACTTTAGATCCACCTTTCACATCAGAAGTCCCCCATCACATCAGAATTCCTGTGGGCCGGGTAAAACTTTGCAGTGGGCCGGATGTGGCCCGCGGCCCATAGCTTGGAGACCCCTGGTATGATGTATTAAAACTGCACTGCACACAAAATTATAAATCCAATATTAAAATGTATTTAGATGATTCAGTGATGGTGCTCCAGCCCTGTACAGATCCATGCAGGCAGTATCTATGTTGCTGCAAGCATAGCAGTCAGCTGTCCATCAGCACCATGGAGAGCTCCAGGATCGTCCACCCTTCATCAGAAAACACCCGCCTTCCCGCCTACAATCAGATCTGTCCACCAATAATTGCTCTTTATGGTTTTCGGCTTCTCTATTATTGAACAATTGCATTTAAAATGCAGAAAACGAATTCACAATCCAGTTTAATAAAGAGATGGTAATTGGGGTCTGTTTGGTTGGATGGTAATTCAGCTCAGCATTGAGGGAACAAAGTAAAGAGACTGACAAAGCAGGCTGAGCTCAAGGGCACGAGGCGGTTCAATGGCATTAGCCGGAGCAAAACCGTGCCATACAAACACTGATTTATATCTCACGTCCCGCGCTGTTGATCTGCTGAGATATCAATGTGACTTTTTTAATGGTATCTTGGTGCTGGCGGCAGGAAGGATGCTTTCACGGGACTTTTTTTCCCAGCTGAGGAAGGGGGAGGTTTGTGACTGTAAGGACTCCTGAACATTTATATAGAGGAATAAAGCTGAAATCCGGGTAATAAAGATATACAGCCTGTATGAACAAGGAATTGTGGACTTTTATATTCCGTGTCCCGGGCTGAGAGTGTGGAACAAGAATAAATATGGCGCTGGATTTGACTTTTCTGTATGTCAATCAGAGGCACTGGTAAAGCCACTCTCAACAAAAATGGGGTGCCCCTTAAAAAAAGACACCCCAGAGTTGAAAATCCATGCATAAAAACTCTAATGAGAACACCATTCCAAAAGAGCCAACATCTTTTATAACTGATGTTAGTGCATAACAAGAAAACATGAAACAGCCATCACTTTTTGGGGGCTCAAAGATCTGCCCCTTTTTCAGGGCTATAAAAGAGATATTGTCACGGTCAGGGGTCAGGCTCGGAGACCAGTAGTGTGGGGGTCTAAGCACTAACCTAGGGTTCACCAGAGCTCCTGATGGTGGAAATGGGTTTTGCTGCCTGTTATTACCAAGTTACAGTCCTCAGGATCACCCCTCTAGGACTGGAGCAAGCCGAGGTCCAGTAGCAGATATAGCAGGTTGGGATCAAGCAGAAGCGTAGTCAGTACACAAGCTAAAGGTCAGCAACAAGTGGTTGCAGGTTGGGATCAAACAAAAGCGCAGTTGAAGAACAGACTGGTAGACAGCAGCAGGAGTGACAACAGTGAGCTGGAGAGAGCACAATAATCTGGCAAACTGGAAGTGCAAAGGCGTGGCTTACATAGGAAGTTCATGGGAGGAGTGAAGAGTTTAAGGTTCACCAGAAACACGACAAGGTTGTCTAAAGAATAAGACAGTGAGCTGTCCAGCATCTCAGGTGGCTCAGCAAGAAGAGATACTGCCAGACACAGCAGAGGTTGCAGATCCGGGTCCTGACAGATACAGTGTAAGGAAGCTCCAGTGTGTTACAAAAAGATCAGTGAGCGAGCATGAACGTGTTTCTGGGCATAAGGTTACTACTAGACATGTATTAGCATGCATGTGTGGAGGTATTATTGCGCATAATGGCTCATACACACGCTCTGCGCTGGTACTAGCACCAAATGGCCTATATAGGCTAGAGCAGTGATGGCGAACTTTGGTACCCCAGATCTTTGGAACTATATTTCCCATGATGCTCATGCACTCTGCAATGTAGTTGAGCATCATGGGAAATGTAGTTCCAAAACTTCTGGGGTGCCAAGGTTCACCATCACTGGCCTAAAATGTGACATGGACAGATTGCTGAGTGGTCTCCAGCTAGTTCCTGATCTGCTACTTCTGCCTTCTCATGCATGACCCGGCTTGCCTTTTAACCCACCTCTGGATTTTTGTCCACCTGTTTTGACCTCAACCTGTGTTTAAGAGTTTGCATCCTGTCTTCTGATTCGGGACCTTGCTGTCCGGCTGTTGAACTGACCTTGGCCTGTATCCCGATGCTGCCTTATGTCATTGTACCTTGCTATCCGGTTGTTGCCTTGGGCTGTATCTTGACGCTGTCCCTGCCTTCTGATCTGATACCTCCCCGCTCGGCTGTTGGGGACTATCAATTTGTGCCCTGGCTTGGTTCCTGTCTACTGATCAGGTGTTACCAGTGGTGTATTTAGGTTTTGTGCTGCCATAAGCCTGACTAAACTCATGCACCCCCCTAATTTAAATATGAGCCACCCTTTCCTGTCAAGGCCACACCCCTTCCTGTTTAAGACCCTCCCTGAAATTTCCTAGTGGAGACACTTGTTCTAAGGGCCTTGGGGGGATAGGAATGGATTTCCTTAAGAGATTTCCTCACACTTCCTGTTTGGCTATTGGGCAGCACAACAACTCATTGGTTGGGGCCTGCCACCTGGGCCCCTTGGGATGCCCGGATCCCCTACATATGTATGGGCTGTCCCCCTCTGATGGGGGCCTGCCAGTATTAACATACTGGCAGCAAGTGTAGCTGCTTTATGGGGGTGCCAGACTGGTTTGTCTCCCTGCCCAGTCTACCCCATAAGACTAAAAGTGTAGTGCAAGCAAGTGGGGACTCTTTTTGTGCTGCCCCCCTGCAAAGTGCCGCCCTAGGCCTGGGCCTTGTTGGCCTAGGCCAAGATACAGGGTTGGGTGTTACCGTCTTTTTACATCTGGTTCTTATCCAGTCTATCCCTCACACAAAAAGCTGATGCTGTGTGCAGCATTGGCCCCTGTGCCACTCTGCTTCTATCACCATTACTTGGGGTGTTGGACAAGAGGTGCAAGAGAAGCTCTCTCTTCATCTCAATCTCCACCAGGCACGCCAGCCAAGGAAGACCAAGATGGCAGGGCAAGACCCGAGCGGTGAGATCTAAGGAGGTGAGTATATGAATCCAGGACAATTCTGAACAAGAGTGGGCTAAAATGAAACAATGTTGGCGCGGGAGGGTTATTTATTATTATTACTATTATTTATGTTATTCTTTAATTTCAGTTCTCTGTTTTTCCACTTACCTCCCAGTCTGAGTCCCCATTGCAACAATAGGAGCATGGACGGGAGAGAAGGCCAGTTCCTGAAGATGGTCGGCGTTGGAGTAGTCCAGGTTACGGTCGCTCATCTCTGCTTCAAGGTGGGTAATTCCACTCACTCCTGGAATCTCCTAATAAAAAGTGAAATTAGATTAAACGATCAGCTGCATGGGAGAAAGATGTTGGTTTGCAGTGAAGGCCAAGAATATATATATTTTTTTCTGTTTGAACACAAATGTTAAATTAAACACACCGTATCTTTCTTAACCACTTCAGCTCGGGAAGATTTACCCCCCTTCATGACCAGGCAATTTTTTGCGATATGACACTGCGTTACTTTAACTGACAATTGCACAGTCATGCAACGCTGTACCAAAATAACATTTATTTTCTTTTTTTCCCACAAATAGAGCTTTCTTTTGGTGGTATTTGATCACCTCTGCGGTTTTTATTTTTTGTGCTATAAACAAAAAAAGGCCGACAATTTTGAAAAAAAAACAAAACTATATTTTTTACTTTCTGTTATAAAACACATCCAATAAAAAAAAAAAAATAATAAATTTCTTCATAAATTTAGGCCAATATGTATTCTGCTACATATTTTTGGTAAAAAATAAAAAAACCCAATAAGCGTATATTGATTGGTTTACGCAAACACTAGAGCATTTATAAACGATGATATATATTTTTGAAATGTATTTATTTTTTATATACTAGTAATGGCGGCAATCAGCACCTTATAGCAGGACTGCAATATTGCGGTGGACATACTGACACATTTTGGGGACCAGTGACACTAATACAGTGATCAATGCTAATAATATACACTGTCACTGTACTAATGACACTGGCTGGGAAGGGGTTAACCACTTGCCGACTGCCCGCCGCAGCGTGACAGCGGCAAAGTGGCTCGTTATCACGAACCTGCGATAACTAGTATTGTGGGCGCGCTTGCGCACTCACTGTGTTCCGAGGGGGCCAGGGAGCGGGTAGGGCGGACTCGATCTCTGCCGGATACCCACGTTGCCCCCCCCCCACCTGCAGTGAGAGAACGGAGGTCCATGTATGTAAACACGGATCTCCGTTCTGACAGAGGGGGAAGGGCTGTGATCACAGGCTTCCTGTATATGGGAGCCGTGATCACTTCCCTCCCCCAGCCAGCCCAGCCCCCATACAGTTAGAACACACTGAGGGAACTCCGTTAACCCTTAGAGCGCCCCCTCCAGGTTAACCCCTTCACTGCCAATGGCATTTACACAGTAATCAATGCATTTTTATAGTACTGATCGCTGTATGAATGCCAATGGTCCCAAAAAATTGTCAAACTGGTCCGACATGTCTGCCCCAATATCGCAGTACCGCTAAAAATCGCAGATCACCGCCATTGCTAGTAAAAAAAATTATAAAAACCCCAGAAATGAATTCTCATCATTCGTAAAGGTGGCAACTTTTGGGCAAACCAATCACTAAACGGCGATTGCCATTTTTTTGTTAATAGCGGCGATCAGAAATGACACAGAGGTGATCAAATACCACCAAAAGAAAGCTCTATTTGTGGGAAAAAAAGGACACAAATTTTGTTTGGGTACAACGTCGCACAACCGCGCAATTGTCAGTTAAAGCGACGCAGTGCCGAATCGCAAAAAGTGCTCTGGTCCTAATATGGGAAATCCTTTCGGGGCTGAAGTGGTTAAACATCAGAGGTGATCAAAGGGTGAACTGTGTGCCTAACCACGGTTTACTGTGTGTGTTGCTTTTACTAGAGGAAGTGATATTTTTTTTTGTCCCTTCCTCTTTGTCAGGGCGGAGATCTGCCTTGTTTACACATCTAAGTACTGTGTGTTTTACCAATGATCGGCGGGTGCCGGAGGACATCAAGTGCCCGGCATCCCCAGATCGGCTTCTGCTGTGACTAATCACAGTACAGCTGGCGCGCACCCACCCCCTACCCGGAAGTGCTGGATCATGTACTAGATACGCGATCCGCCGCGGGAGAGCCGCTCTGCCGTCATACTCCTATGTGAGGTGGTCTGCAAGCAATTAATGCAAGAATTAAAGCGGTAATAAACCCAAAAGCAATATTGCAGTTTACCAATCCTTAAATGTGATGGCTGCATGCATTTTCTTTTTAGTCTTTCTTTCTTCTATTTCCATCTGGTGATCCAGCCAGCAAGTCTATTGTTTTTCAAAAGAAAAATCTCTCTTCCAGATGTATGATTTTACAGGGGTGAGAAAAACCATTTATCACTGACAGGAGCGCTTACAATGATCAGCTTTTATTTACTCATGTAAACCCTTTATCCCAAAAGGGGAAAAAAAACTGTTTGCTGTAACTGCTTATAAAGTGATGGCTAGAGTTTGGCTTCAATTTTTTAGTGTATCTAAATCTGCTAGTACATCTAACACCCCCCCCCCCCCCCCGACTGACAATGCTGCTGTCCAAAGTGGGGAGTGGGGGCGCTCCAATACAGGAGGTGTGTTCCTCACCAGATCACCAGGTGAAAACAGAGGGGGAAAAAGCCCAAAAAAAAGAAAGCAAATGCAGCCGCCACATCTAAATGATTGGTAAGCTGCAATATATGACGTTTTTGGTTCTGGTTTTAAAGAGGAAGTAAAGTGAAGGTCAGGTGAGTTTGCTGGCCGATCAAGCGCATTGATCCCATGATCATTAAACCAGGTATTGCTACTTTTGGCATTGTGGGCGGTGCCAAGTCCTGCTGGGAAATGAAATCAGCATCTCCATAAATCTGGTCAGCAGAGAGAAGCATGAAGTGCTCTAGAATTTCCTGAGCTGACTTTGGACTTGGTAAAACACAGTGGACCGACACCAGCAGATGACACGGCTCCCCAAATCATCACTGACTGTGGAAACATCACACTGGACCTCATGGAACTTGGATTCTGTGCCTCTTCACTCCTCCTCCAGACTCTGGGACCTTGATTTCTGAATGAAATGCAAAGTTTACTTTCATCCAAAAAGAGGATTCTGGACCACTGAGTAACAGTCCAGTCCTTTTTCTCCTTAGCCCAGGTAAGGCGCTTCTGACGTTTTCTCTGGTTCAGGAGTGGTTAGACACAGTTGCAGCCCATGTCCTGGATACGTCTATGTATGGTGGCTCTGACACCACCCATTGTCCCCTCCTTGTGAATCTCCCCAAAATTACTGAATGGCCTTCGGTTCACAATCCTCTCAAGGATGCGGATATCCCTGTTGCTCGTGCACCTTTTTCTATCACACTTTTTCCTTCCACTCACTTCCCATTAACCACTTCAGCCCCAGAAGGATTTCCCAGTTTAGGACCAGAGCACTTTTTGTGATTCGGCACTGCATCGCTTTAACTGACAATTGCGCGGTCGTGCGACGTTGTACCCAAACAAAATTTGCGTCCTTTTTTCCCACAAATAGAGCTTTCTTTTGGTGGTAGTTGATCACCTCTGCGTCATTTCTGATCGCCGCTATAACCAAATAAAGAGCAACAATTTTGCAAAAAAAGAAAAAAAAACAATATTTCTTACTTTATGCTAAAATATAAATACAAAAAATATAAAAAAACATTTCTTTTTCATCGGTTTTGGCCGATTTATATTCTTCCTCATATTTTTGGTAAAATAAAATCGCAATCGGCATTTATTGATTGGTTTGCACAAAAGTTGCCGCATTTACGAATAATGAGAATTAATTTATGGGTTTTTTTTATGGCGGTGATCTACGATTTTTAGCGGTACTGTGATATTGTGGCGGACATGTCGGACCGTTTTGACACTTTTTTTGGGACCACTGGCATTCATACAGCGATCAGTGCTATGAAAATGCACTGATTACTATGTAAATACCATTGGCAGTGAAGGGGTTAACCTGGAGGGGGCGCTCTAAGGGTTAACTGTGTTCCCTCAGTGTGTTCTAACTGTATGGGGGCTGGGCTGGCAGGGGGTGGGGAGTGATCACGGCTTCCATCTACAGGGAGCCTGTGATCACATCCCTTCCCCCTCTGTCAGAATGGGGATCCGTGTTTACATACACAGACCTCCGTTCTCTCACTGCGGGGGAGCCGGCGGAGTTCGAGTCCGCCCTACCCGCTCCCTGGCCTCCCGGAAGACAGTGAACGCGCGAGCGTGCTCACAATACTCGTTCTTGCGGCCGCCGTCAGGTGGCGGTGGTTTGCGATAATGAACCACTTTGCCGTCGTCAAGCCACGGCGGGCGGTCGGCAAGTGGTTAATATGCTTGGATATAGCACTCTGTGAACAGCCAGCTTCTTTAGCAATGAACTTCTGTGACTTACCCTCCTTGTAGAGGGTGTCAATGACTGTCTTCTGCACAACTGTCAAGTCAGCAGTCTTCCCCATGATTGTGTAACCCACTGAACCAGACTGAGAGACCATTTAAAGGCTCAGAAAACCTTTACAGGTGTTTGAGTTAATTAGCTGATTAGAACGTGACACCATGGGGTTGATTTACTAAAGCTTGAAAGTGCAAAATTTGGTGCAGCTCCACACAGAAACCAATCAGCTTCAAGGTTTTATTGTCAAAGCTTGATTGAACAAGCTGAGGTTAGAAGCTGATTGGCTACCATGCACAGCTGCACCAATTTTTGCACTCTCCAGCTTTAGTAAATCAACCCCCATGAGTCTAAAATATTCAACTTTTTCACAATATTCTCATTTTCTGAGAATTTTGGGTTGTCGCTAGCTGTAATCATCAAAATTAAAAGAAAGAAATGCTTGAAATATATCACCCTGTGTGTAACAAATCTATATAAAATATAGGAGTTTCACTTTTTGAATTGAATTACTGAAATAAATTACCTTTTTGATGATAGTCTAATTTTTTTGAGATACACCTGTATTGCAGGATTTGCTAGCAGCTAAGATTTATTCTGTTTGGTTTGTACTCATAAGAACAGTTCTACTTTTGTGTATATATCTGAAATCACATCAGAGTGAACCAGGCCTAATTGTACTGCTTCCCCTTTTATCATCCAGTCACAGGTTGGGGGCTGGTCCGGGATGACCTGAGCTCAGAGGAAGTAGGTTAAATGATGCAGACTAGTGGCAGAAAAAGGTATTGCAGGGGTTAAAAACTGAATATTGCAGCAAAATCAGTTTTTTAGATTTTATCTACTAATGGCCTATTTGTTTATCTTATTATCTTTGGAGCTTATTTTTGACACTAATGATGCTTGCCATCAGATTGATGACATCTAGTGGCAGAAAATGAGTACTGCAGGGGAAATCTCTGGATTGAAAGTGAATTTTGCAGCAAAAGCTGGTTTGGTTATTATATCTTTTAATGGGATATTCATGTTTGCTTTGGTATGCCTGAAGTTCTGCTGTAATTCATGTGCAATATACAGTATTTTTTTTTCTGAATATAGATACACCAATCCTCTGCAAAATATTACTGTACTGGTAATGTATGAGCTGGGTGCCAATTGCAAACTTTAGAATAAAATACTGAAAATGCGATTGACGCATCGGGCGGAGGGAGTACAAAGTCCGACAGCAAAGGACAGAGAAATATCACACCGCCGGCTCCTGAAACTTTTCCAGGTCTCCTCTTACAAGCACCATGGCAGGTAATTGAAAATAAAAATGGTTTCACACTCCAGGGAACAACGGCGAGGAAGACAAAGGTTCTGGGTGCTACATAAAACATTATGCAAATGGCGTTTCGGCATGCCTCCCTGCCAGTGTTGCAGCGTGTAACTCCTGACACACGCAGCCTCCGGTTGCATATTATTTACATGCTAAACAGCAGAGGAGAATAATGATGGAGAAGGCCGGGGATACTGAAGCACCGGCTGAACTTTATGACACCCGAAGCCAGCGAGCGGCACAACAATGGACAGGAGGCTTCATCACTATATGTGATTAAATGTTCTCCATTAACATAATTAAAACAGATATAAAAGATACAAAAAAATGCAGCTTTACAACCATGAACCCCTTCAATACCGGGCACTTTCACCCCCTTCCTGCCCGGGCCGATATTTAGCTCTCAGCGCTGTCACACTTTGAATGACAATTGCGCGGTCGTGCCACACTGCACCCAAATGACATTTATCTTTTTTTTTTTTTTTTACACAAATAGAACTTTCTTTTAGTGGTATTTAACCACTCCAGATCCGCGCTATTGCCATAGTACGGCTCCAGCGCGGATCTGGAATGCCGGGACGACGTCCATGGACGTCGTCCCCTAGGGACGACTCGATGTCCGCCCGAGACCCGCCGATCTCTTTTAGGAGCCTCAGAACGGGGAACCGCCGATGTAAACACGGCGGTTCCCCGTTCTGTGACAGGGGACATGACAGATCTACTGATCCCTGTCACTGGGATCAGTTAGATCTGTTATGTCCCGACCAGCCCCCCCCCCCACAGTTAGAACACACCCAGGGAACATATTTAACCCCTTCACTGCCCCCTGCTGGTTAACCCCTTCACTGCCAATGACATTTACACAGTAATCAGTGGATATTTAAATTTCTGATCGCTGTATAAATGTCATTGGTCCCAAAAATGTGTAAAAAATGTCCGACATTTCTGCGGCAATATCGCAGTCCCAATAAAAATCGCAGATCGCCGCCATTACTAGTAAAAAAAAAAATAATAATAAAAATGCCATAAATCAATTCCCAGTTTGTAGATGCGATAACTTTTGCGCAAACCAATCAATATACGCCGATTGCGATTTTTTTTTTACCAAAAATATGTAGAAGAATATATATCGGCCAAAACTGATGAATATTTTTTTTATTGGATTTGTACTTTAGCAAAAAGTAAAAAAATATTGTTCTTTTTTGCAAAATTGTCTCTCATTTTTGTTTATAGCGGCGATCAGAAATGACGCAGAGGTGATCAAATACCACCAAAAGAAAGCTCTATTTGTGGGAAAAAAAGGACGCAAATTTTATTTGGGTACAACTTCGCACAACTGCGCAATTGTCATTCAAAATGCGACAGCGCTGAAAGCCAAAAATTGGTCTGGGCAGGAGAGGGGTTTAAGTGCCCAGTAAGGAAGGGGTTAATCACCACTGGGATTTATATTTTTTGCTAAATAAATGAAAAAAGAAGAAACATTTTGACAAAAAGACGTGTTTTTCTTTGTTTCTGTTATAAAATTTTGCAAATAAATAATCTTTTTTCATAAATTTAGGTCAAATTGTATTCTGCCCCATTTCTTTGGTGAAAATAACCAAAATCAGTGTTTATTATTTCGTCTGTAGGATCACAGCTGCGCTGCACTGTTGTGAACAGACACCATTGGATGTAATGTTATTTCCATTGTCATGTGATTCAGTCAGATTGAAGACGTCTGAAATAATTTGTGAGGAAATGCGCAGGGAGGAGCCTGCTGTGACATCATTGCGCTTTACTGAAAGTATGGACATACTGTATTGCTGTTTTGGTTGTTTTAACATACAGCACTGTGAATGTAAGCACATTTTTGTGCTTTCTAAATAAATTGGGAGCAAATGTGGAGCATTTGATTCTCTCTTTAGCGGTACTTACCTGCATACTTGGATCCTTAAGTGCAAGGTGATATTGCTGATGGCATCTCTAGGGGATGACCATTTTTCCTATTGAGGGAGGCATCTATGGATAGGGAATGTGAACTTGATACAAAATCGCTTTTTGACTCTTATATCGTTGAGTCATAGGGGTCTGGTAAGCAGATTTGGATTTTCTTCTTTTTGGAGATGGCCCTCAAGGATTGGTGGTCACACTAAGTCCCCTTTCACACTTGTGCGAGTTGTCCTGCGATTTGGGACTGCAAAGTCCCATGACAAGTCGTTCCCCATTATTTCCAATGAGTACCGTTCATATCTGTACGACTTTCAAGTCGTGCCGACTTCAAGGTAGTCCCTTACTTTGGTCCAACTTTTTTTTTTTAAATCAGGTTAAAGTTTATTTAGATGTCACAGCATTAAACATTACGCCAACAAAAAGTCATTGCATATTCAGTATACATATCAATAGTGGTACAATAATAACCCTTCCGGACTTCACACCATACCGTACCAGACTGTCAAAAGGCACATTAACAGAGTATCAATGTACAAGAGTCGAATGCAGCTTCTTCCCGACATATCTAACAAATAGGTATACTGCCAAACAAATTGTGAACACATTTTAATCCCCCCCCCCTCAATCTCAGACAGCAGGGGGCAGTGTATTCCTACCACTCCTTACATAATTAGCCTGTCCATCACCAGGTCTACCGGGGCCAGTCCCGGGATGGCCAACCAGTTTCCCCAGACTTTTTCAAACTTTAAGTGGCTGCCCCATGTTGGTTTATCAATTTTTCCATCCTGAGCACTGATCCTATCAGCTCTACCCACATGCGGAGCGAAGGGGATGCGGGTGAGACCCAGTGCTGCAGAATGAGCTTACGGGCCTGGAACTGCCTCTTTTGCATATTTGTCCTCAATCACCGCATCCAATATGCCCAAAATACACTGTTTGGGGTCTAGAGGAATAGACACCTGCCAAGTTGCATTAATCGTGGAGACGACTGAGCTCCAATATCGGTGGAGCTTGGGACATCGCCATATCAGATGTATAAAGCCCCCCACAGCCATTCCACACCTACAGTACAGGGGATCTGGTCGCAGCCCCATTGCATGCAGTTTGGCTGGGGTACGGTGAGCTCTCAATAAAATATACAGCTGGGTAGGTCTTTGCGATTAAGGGAGCAGATGCGGACCGACTCCAGAGCCTCCTCCCACAGTTCCCCGGGCATCTCTTCCACGTCTCCTTTCCATTTTTCACAGGCAGAGTTAGGAAAGTTTGCCAAATGGTCCCCCATAAGCATGGCATAGCGGCTAGATATAAATCCTTCTGTGCAGGTCACTTGCTGTGTATAGTTAAATATGGGGGGTAGGAGACACTGCTGCATCCCGAAGTGACAGCTGCGCCGTCACTGCGTGTTGCAATTGTAGGTAATAGAAAAATCTGTTAGTTGGAATATTATATTTTGCCCTTAACTGAGAGAATGGGAGAAGATTCCCGTGGTGTAGAATGTGTTTGATATGTGTTACCCCCTGCACTTGCTATAGAGATGCATGTTGTAATTTAGCAAGTTCTGGGTATGAAAGGTTCCCCCATATGGGACTGAACTCCGTGTAACCAACAACTTTTTGTAAATGTTTCACTTTATCCCAAATTTTTTGTATAAGTCTGTAGGTCGGGCACTTTTTGTTCGCCTTACAGAACAATTGAGCTTCCAAACCCTCTGCCAGAGAGGAGGCGCAGGTTTCGTGCGGCAGGATTGATAGCGTGGAATCAGTGCCATCCTCCCCATAGTCACCCTATCAAATGTTGGAGTTGAGAGGCGATGTAATATATCCAAGGATTCGGGAGAGCTAGCCCTCCACCCTCCTTCGGCTTCTGCAACTGCTCTACTTTGGTCCATCTTTGATGCAACTTGAGGTCCATAGACTTCAATGTTAAACCCTCAAAGTCATACAAATCGCACCTGAATAATATAGATGTGATTTCTGCACTATTTTTGTATGACTTTGTATATGCAGCACAGTGGTGTAGTGGATAGCACTTTCGCCTAGCAGCAAAAGGGTCGCTGGAATCCCAACCATGACACTACCTGCCTGGAGTTTGCATGTTCTCCCTGTGCCTGTGTGGGTTTCCTCCGGGTGCTCCGGTTTCCTCCCACACTCCAAAGACATGCTGGTAGGTTAATTAGATCCTCTCTAAATTGGCCTTAGTATGTGTATGAATCAGGGGCGTACCTAGAGCATTTGACACCCGGGGCGGATCCTATATCTGGCACCCCCCCCAAAAATGTAAAAACACCCACATAGTGTAATCCCCCTTGTACTCCCCTGTATAAATCCCCACAGTGTACTGCCCCAAAGCGCTCCCCCCTCAATGTAATCCCATCCCATGTCAATCCCCCATTGTACCCCTCTTGTGTAAATCCCCCTATTGTAATCTTCCCCCGTAAAAGTGGAACCCCCAATGTAATTCCCCCCAAATACAATCCCCCAGTGTAAAAATGGAACCCCCAGTGTAAAAGTGGAACCCCCAATGTAATTCCAAGTGTAATCCCCCCACTGTAAAAATAGAAGCCCCCAGTGTAATCCCCCCAATGTAATCCCCCCAGTGTAAAAATAGAAGCCCCCAGTGTAATCCCCCCAGTGTAAAAATAGAAGCCC
>BLSH010344769.1:2024806-2037070 GCA_018402905.1 Glandirana rugosa | reverse complement strand
GAAATAAAAAGGATAAGGTGGGGGGGGGGGGGCATGATATAAAAAAAAAAGGGGGGGGGAGGAGGGGAGACAAGCTTGACAACCTCTCAAACTCCATCTATAGCGTTCTGTCCATATGCATCTATAGATGTGGTCCACTTTGTCAAATTTTCAGGAGCAGTTCCTACTCTCATATGTGATTTTGTAGAAGGGGATAACTGAATTTTTAGCTTTACTCCACATTGCTACCGTTGGGGGCAAAGGGATTTCCACTGCATCAGAATCTCTCGTCATGCATAAAATGGGGCATAAGTAAGAAACAGCTTAGAATAACGATCTGCCTTCAAATCCTCCGTATGGCCTAACAAAGTAAGCAAGGGTTCACTACGTAACGGGAGATCACATAGATCTTTCATATTTTACAAAAAAAAAATTAGGGCAACTATTGTGTTTTGTTTATTTTAATTCATTAACCACTTCCTTACTGGGCATTAAAACGCCCTCCTGCCCAGACCAGTTTTCAGCGCTGTCACTCTTTGAATGACAATTGCGCGGTCATGCGATGTTGTACCCAAACAAAATTAGCGTCCTTTTTTCCCGCAAATAGAGCTTTCTTTTGGTGGTATTTGATCACCTCTGCGGTTTTTATTTTTTGCGCTATAAACAAATAAAGAGCGACGATTTTGAAAAAAGAACAAAAGTTTTTACTTTTTGCTATAATAAATGTCCAAAAAAAAAAAAAATGTATTCATCAGTTTACGCCGATATATATTCTTCTACATATTTTTGGTAAAAAAAAAACGCAATCGGCGTATATTGATTGGGTTGCGCAAATAGTTATAGCGTCTACAAACTATGGACATTGGTTTATGGCATTTTAATTTATTTTTATTTTTTTACTGGTAATGGCAGCAATCTGCAATTTTTATCGGGACTGCGATATTGCGGCGGATATGTAGGACGTTTTTGACACTTTATTGGGACCAATGACATTTATACAGTGATCAGGTCTAAAAATAGACACTGATTACTGTATAAATGTCATTGGCAGGGAAAGGGTTAACACTAAGGGGGCAGTGAAGGGATTAAAAGTGTTCCCTGGGTGTTTTCTAACTGTGGAGGGGCGGGGTTGGCAGGGGCATAACAGATCTAACTGATCCCAGTGACAGGGATCAGTAGATCTGTCATGCCCCCCCTCACAGAACGGGGAACCACCGCGTTTACATTGGCGGTTCCCCGTTAAGGCTCTCTGTGAGGAGATCGCGGGTCTCTGGCAGGCGTTGGGAGCGTGCCCAGCACGAGCCAAAGGGGTGGATGTCTATTGGTGGCCTCCCGGCATTTTAGAGCCGTGCTATAGCCGTCATTCGGCTATGGCGCGGACGCGAGGTAGTTAAACTGTATTTTTTTTTTCACAAAAAAATTGCATTTGAAAAACCGCAAATACAGTGTGACATCAAATATTGCAACAATCGCCATTTTATTCTCTATGGTCTCTGCTAAAAAATATATATATAATGGTTGGGGGTTCTAAGTAATTTTCTGGCAAAAAATACTGATTTAAACAAAAAGTGCCAGAAAAGGCCGGGTCGGCAACTGGATAAAAACCTGTAATATATAAATATTTATAAATAAATAGAAACAAGAGGCACTCCGGACCTTTCCGAAAGCATCTCAAATACCACCAACCACTTATCAAAACTCATGCAAGCACGGAGAGCGAGGAGAAGGTTAACGGCACAACGCGAGGGCAAAATCGGCTGGATTTAGACAGGAAGGAGCAGAAGGTGTTTGGCAGATGCCTTTTGATTACCGCGGTTTATTTACAGGAAATGTCAAAGACGGAGCAAAGCAGACGATCCCCTTTCACACGTGAAAACAAGTTTCAGTCAATTATTCATGTCGGGAAAGCAATCTTGGAAAGCACATGGCATTAAAAATTAGTTTGTTTTAAATAGCTAATTGCTTTCTAGGGAGCCATCTTATTAGAATTACCTAACTAATTAAACTAACGAAATGTTATACCATTATAGGCACGTCACGGGATGCTAACCGCGAACAATTACGGACGGCTAATCTGTTTTTATTTGTGCTGTATAATCCCTCCAAAATGGATACAAATAACGGTGTCAGGGACACTTACCTCCGCTTGGCACATGAATATCCTCCCATTTCCAGGGAGAGCAAGGACGCAGCGAGAAGTCATTTCTCCAGTTTTAACCACTTGCTTATCAACTTACTACCAACATATCCTGCAAACAAGATCATGGTTGCATCCGTCATCTTCCTACCTGTCAGGACCAGGGTCTGAACCTGCGGCCTCTGCTGTGCCTGCCGGTAGTTCTTGCTGAGACATCTAAGATGCTGGACAGCTCCCTGTCTGATCCATTGCACAACTGGACCTTGTATCTTATTTCTGGTGAAACTTGAACCCTTTGCTCCTCTCATGAACTTCCTATTCAAGCAATGCCTTTGCACTGTTTGCCAGATTATTGTGCTCTCTCCAGCCAATATCTCATTCTTGTCTCTCCTGCTGCCGTCCGTTTCGTCACTACCACTTGTAACCAACCTTTGGCATAGTCCTCGGCTACACTTCCACTTAATCCTAGCCTGCTACCACTTGTTACCGACCTTTGGCTTGTTTACTGACTAAGCTTCTGCTTGATCCTTGCCTGCTATATCTGCTACTAGACCCTGGCTTGCTGACGTCCTTGTGGGGTGATCCTGAGGACCACGACCTGGTACTAACATGCAGCAAAATCCATCTCCACCATCAAGAGGGCTGGTGAATACCGATTAGTGCTTAGGCTGGCCATACAGTATACAATTTTCTTATTGAATTTCCTTTAGATTTACCTTCAACTATGTAGTACAAGGGCCTGCCTGATTGCATGAAAATTGAAAGGGTTTAGGTTTGACCTCATATTATATGGTTTTGGTAAATCTAAAGGAAAGTTGAACAAGAAAATTGTATAATGTATGGCCAGCCTTAGACCCTACACCTCAAGTAAGCTTGCATCACCCACTAGGGTGACTTGCTTGTATACCTATCCTGCTGGTTGGTGGGAGCCTCTCTACTGCTATAGCTGCTGGTCTCCAAGCCTGACCCCAACCATGACTATACCTTTTTTTATAGCCAACGATTTGCTGTTTTCTAAAAGTGATCCAAAAGGGCCACCCCTGCCCCCACCCTTTCCTTCCCCCTGCCTGCTGCCACCCACTGTGGTACCTAGGCTCTCAAATTCTTCAGATCTCAGTCCAATTGAGCATCTGTGGGATGTGCTGGAAAAACAAGTCTGATCCATAGAGGCCCCACCTCCCAACTTGCAGGACTTAACCACTTACCTACTGGGCACTTTTACCCCCTTCCTGTCCAGGCCAATTTTCAGCTTTCAGCGCTGTTATACTTAGAATGACAATTGCGCGGTCATGCAACCAAAAAAAAAATTGCAATCATTTTTTGCGACATATAGAGCATTATTTTGGTGCTATTTAATCACCACTGGGGTTTTTACATTTTTTGCTAAACAAATGAAAAATTACTGAAAATGTAAAAAAAAAAAATTTCTTAGTTTGCATTATAACATTTTCTAAATAAGCAATATTTCTCCTTCACTGATGTGCACTGATGAGGCTGCAGTGATGGGCACTGATGAGATGGAACTGATGGGCACTGATGAGGAGGCACTGATAGGTGGCACTGATTGGCAGCACTGATGCGCACTGATGAGATGGAACTGATAGGCACTGATGAGGAGGCATTGATAGGCGGCACTGACAGACATAACTGATTGGCAGCATTGATGGGCACTGATTGGCCGCACTGATGGGCATTGATTGGTAGCACTGATGGGCACAGATTGGCAGCACTTGCGGGCATTGTTGGGATTACACTGATAATCAAGACACTGATAATCAGCGCCCTAATTATCAGTGTAGGTGTCCCCTGTGTGGACAGCTGGTCGCATGGTAAAGAGCCGCTATGATTGGCTCTTTACTGCGATCTGTTATTACCTGGGTCCCAAGGACACAGTGATCACAGACATGTGCCGATGCGTGCTGCAGGGGGGCGCGCAGGAAGTGCGATCACAGGTGGGCGTCTATGTACGCCCTCCCAGCAATGTGAGCCTGCACTGTAGCCATCTTTCGGCTATAGTGCAGAAACTAGTTAAAGGATCTGCTACTGACAGCTTGGTGCCAGATACCTTCAGAGGTCTAGTGGAGTCCATGCCTGGGCAGGTCAGGGCTGTTTTTCGAGGCAAAAGGGGGATCTACTCAATATTAAGTGGGTGGTCATAAAGTTATGGCTGATCGGTGTATGTAGTTTGCTGCATGCCTGCTGTTTAGTTGTAAAATATTGAAATGCAATGTGTGACTTCTTTATGTGTGGAGGTGAGATGTGGGAATTTCACAGCTGTTACATACACTACACTGTGCAGGCGTTTTTTTTATTTTTTTTTTTATTTTATTTAAAGCGACACTAGACAACAAATAAGTATTTTATAAGCTGGTTAATAAATAAGCCGTATCCTGGAGAAGATTCTCCCAAACACTTCCATTAAGTTAAGTGAGTGACTTGCCACTTTGCTTCACCCTTGCGGGATATCTATAATTAAACCGAATGCTTAGCGCTGTCGCCTCACATGATCTTAGGAAACTTTATTCCTTCCCTAAGTACGGCCCAGATGTCATTTACTACGGGGCTTAAAAACAAACCAAAATATATTTATTTTATTCTTAAAGCCCAAATGAACTTGCAATTTAAATCAGCCAGATGCATCCCAGGCACATTAAATGTGCAAGGTCTTATAGTTAATTTTCTTTAGAAAGCAGCCACAGCCTAAGTAATAAAGCCTGCCCCTGCCAGCAAGCTGTAGTACAGGACCCTTGATCTCCGCGTGAAAGCAGTGGTCTCTTTGAGTTCTCCAATAAGCAGGGAGCATGATAGCAGATCTATAGGTCTGACTAAGAAAGGGGCGGGTCTATGACACCCTGTACTCACTAGATGTTTTCGATTTTTCAGGTTGAATGAACCAGTGAAATTGAAATGAAATTACTGCACCAGTGAGGACTGTAGCCAAAGCTGCTTGTTATAACCCTTTCATTGCCACCAATGTATGTCAGGGGGTTTTACAAATACTCCAGGCTGCTACAGCAGCCAGGTGTATGTGTATGTTTCACAAGCCAAATGTAGGCGTTCTGCCGCCCAATCGCTTTCACTGATCCATTTTCTGATCCCCTCTAGCTGCAAAGAACCTGGATGTGGTGTGTATAACGTCACCTTTGGTTTTGGGTATCACTATCCCTTGCAGCTGGAGGGCAGAGGAGACATCAATGGTCTAATAGACCCCTGATGTCTTATTAAAGGGAACCTGTCACAAAGACATATTATTACATAGGAGCCCTTTAGTCCAGTATGTGATCTAAACAGTAGTGGCCCATCCTCTAGGGGTGCCGCCCCCCCCCCCATCCATGCGTCCGGCCCCCTAGGTGCCGGACTATGGATTCCAATGGGGGTGTGTTTTTTTTTTTAAGCACGTGATTAGAGCCAGAGGCTCTAATAGGCTTCAAAAAAGGGTGGGCTCGGGGTGCAGAGGGCTATGCTACGATCCCACCCAGTGCGTTACAATAGCGAATTAATATTCACTGTTTCCACACGAAATTTCCTCCCCACCAATCAGGAAGTGGGTCGGGAGACCAGTTTCCCAATTGGCAAAAACGTCAGGTGATCCTATAGGACGCCTAGCGGCTAGGAGGTGGAGAGAGGAGACGCACGGCGGAAACTGCCGTGCTGGAGGAGAGGACATCGGCGCCACTGCCCACCACCCCCCACCTAGATGGAGTCTACTGTGCTGGAGGAGAGGACACCCGACCGGCAGACAGTGAGCGAGGGGGGGTGTTTAGTGCCTCCCCCACCAGCCACCACTGAATCTAAATCTAAAAAAGAAAGAAAGTTACACCCATTTATTCCCTTACCCCCATCACTTGAGCTACACGTTACACGCCGGAGGAAGATCAATAATTCTCGGCCCATTATTCACAGTTAACTCTAAACTGATGACCTGTAGAGGCTTTTAAAGCACTACCTATGGAAAATAGGGTATCAAAGTTTGCCATCACAAGTGGGCAACCAAGCCCCCTTGGGAAGGTTGCAGGTACTCCTTAAGGGTCCAAAGCTTTATTCAACAATCACTACAAATCACAACGTTTTGGAACCACGCAGGACCCCTTTATCAGGCAGGTGACCGATGAAGAGGTCCTGCGTGGCACTGAAACATTGCTATTTGCTGAAACAATGTGATGGTTGAATAAAGCTTTGAATCTCTTTTGGAGATTTTGGAGTGCTGGTGACATCTCTCTCTGACTATTTACGGGTCCAGCCGGTGGTCGCTTCAATACCCACTTACATATACAGCCATCTCTTCAGGAATGTGTGCATTGGGAATAATGCGTTACGTACTCCATATGCAGACATCAGGGGATGCCTCCCCTGCTCTCCAAAGGCAATTATTTATTTAAAGTGTTTGTTAACCCCCCCCCCCCAAAAAAAAAAAAAATGCTTCTCCTATCCCTTCAATGTGCAATTAGCAGCATGGTGCTTTTGCTTTTTAAATTATCCCTCTGTATCTCCTACAATACCTGTTTGATAATGCCAGGTCCTGACTCCCCCCCCCCTTAGTGCTGACTCCTATTATCCTGTCTGCTGAACCAAGAGACCATTGTCTGTGCATGTCTGCGTCACTCGCAGCTCTCCTGTTTTCCTCTGTGCCCATCTTCAGCTCCTCCGTCCTCCCCCTCCCTCTTCCTGTCAACACGTAGCCTCTCTCCTCTCTGACTGTCTGCTCTGCTCTCATAATTAACATGAAATGCTCCCATCCCCTCTGTATTAGAACAATAAGTTTCCATTTGTCTGCGTTGTATCATAAATATGCTTATCTGTACTGATAACACAGCGTCTTCCTACGTTCATGTGACTCCTCGGCTCTGTCTCTCCTCTCCTCCCCGGCTGACGTCAGTGGCAGTGCTTGGCCCCACCCACTGGAACTGTCAGTTGGGCAGAGCAGAGGAGAGAGAGGGCAACTGATCGTGGGAAGACAGTGTGTTATCAGTACAGATAAGCATATTTATGATATAACACAGACACAGGGGAACGTATTCTTTTGGGAGCATTTTATACAAGTGGCTTAACACCCACTTTAATTATTATAATTTTTTTCATTATTTTTATTTATTTTTTTACACTTTTTATATTGAACTTTATTGCTATCACAAGGCCCCTTGTTCTCCTTTTGGGCAGGTGACAGGTCCTCTTTATGGAGACATCAGGGTTGTCTACAGACCCTCAATGACTCCACTGCCCTCCTAAGCAGCTAAACAAGCACACATCACACTTGGTTAGCTGCTTCTCTGACTGTACCAGCCAGGAACTGAAAGCTCTGAAACTGGAAGTGATGAAATCATCGTTCCCGGTTCATTTGTCAGAGAGGAGATCAGGGAATGGGTGTTCCTCCATCTCCTTTGTGTTCCGGACTCCCCCTTGCAGCGATGTAAAAGTGATCATTTTTACAAGACAGCCAATTGCCGACTGAAAACAATAGCATTGGGATTATGGTTGCCGCTGTAACCATGATCCTGCTATAACCACCCGCTGACTTGATGTTTTTAGGCATGCATCGGTCAGTAAGCGGTTAAAGTCTGGACGCAGCCATTTTGAATACTTATTTGCCGTGTTGAGGTAGACAGCAGTGCTGAGATCTCCCAATGTGCAGATCATGAAGGTTATTTAGCAGTTGCCTGCGGGATCCTGAGCATTCCACAGCGTTCACCTGTCCTACCCTAGCAACCAACATTCCACATCGCTCGCTGAAGTCTGGTTGCCATGGTAAGTGAGGTGCAGCGGCCAGGCTAACCTGTCTATTCTGAAAAAAAAAATGGCAACACAACAGCACCGCGCGAGCATTTTAAAACAATTTCTCATACTTTGTAAAATCTGCAGGATGTAATGGGGGTGCCAACATCGAGCTCCGAGCTGACAGGACAGAGCATATTTGTTAAACAAACCTAATTGCAAATCAGCAGGAGATTCCAACAAATCCGAGGCCATGAGGAGCGCACTGTATTGTACTGAGAAATAGGCAAAGAAAGATACGAGGAGCAAATGTAGATATAAAGAGCAGGGGTAAGAGGAGAAACGAGGGGAGAAAAGACAGCAAAAGAAGAAAGGACAGGAATGAAAAAAGGAGAGGATAAAGGAAGGAAAGTACTGATGGACAGAAGAGGAGAGGAGAATAAGAGAAGAAAATAGAGGAGAAGAGAGGAGAGGAAAAACGAGAAGAAAAAGGAGAGGAAACAGGAGAGAAGAAGGAAAAAGAAAAGAGGAGAGAAAAATGAGAACAGAGAGGAGAAGAAAGGGGAAAGTAATAAAAGAAGAAGGAGGAAAGAGGAAGAAGTAAAAGAAAGAGGAGAGGAAGCAGAAGAAGGAGAGTAATGAAGAACAGAGCAGAGCAGAGAGAGAAGAAAAGAGGAGAGGAGAGGAGAGGAGAGGAGAGGAGAGGAGAGGAGAGGAGAGGAGAGGAGTAACAGTAGGAGAGGTAGAGGGACACAGAAAAGAGGAAAATGGGCAGACTAGAGAATAGGAAACAAGAGAGGAAAACATAATAAAAGATGACAGTAATAGAATAAGAAAGAGGAAAGAGGGGAAGAGAAGAGAAAAAGAGGAGAAAAAAACACAAGAGGAAAGAGAATAAGAGAGGACAGGAAGCAGGAGAAGAATGTGAAGGGGAAACAGTAGGGGAGCTGGAAGGGTAGAGGAGAGGAGGAAAGAGGAGAAAAAAATGGGAAGATAAGAAAAAGTAAAGGAAAAAGAAAAGAAGGGAGAGAAGAAAAAAGAGAGAAGAGGAAAGAGGAGAAGAAAGAGAAGAAAAATACAAAATTGTAAAGACATGAGAAGAAAGGAGAACAGAGGAGAAAAAAAAAGAAGAGAAGGGGAGAAGAGAAGACAGGAGAGAAAAGAGAAGAGAGGGGAGAGTAGAGGAAAAAAAAGAGGAGAGAAGAGGAGAAAAAGGAAGGTGAACAGGAGAAAAAAAAAAAGAGGAGAGAAGAAAAAGAAATGACAGAGGAGAGGAGAGAAGAGGAAAAAGAAAATAGAGAGGAGAGGAGAAGAAAGAGGAGAGGATAAGAAAGAAGAGAGAAAGGGAAGGTGGAGAGGAGAAGGAAGAGGAGAGGAAAGGAGTGGAGAGGAGAAGAATGAGGATAGGAGAGGAAAAATAGGTGAGGAGAAGAGAAGAAAATGAAGAGAGGAGGGGAGACAAAAAAGAGGAGAGGAGAAGAAAAGAGGAGAGGAGAGGAAAAAGAGGAGAGGAGAGGAAAAAGAAGAAAGGAGAGGAGGATATAAGAGAAGGGAATAAAAAAGGAGAAGCACAGAGGCGAGGAGATAAAAGAGGAGAAGAAAGGTGATGGTAGAGGACAGAAAGGAGCAGAGATGAGAAAAGGAAGGTGGAGGAGAAGAGAAAAATAGAAAGAGGAGAGGAGAGGAAAAAGAAAAAAGAGAGTAGATGGGAGGGGAGGAAAGAAGAGGGAAAAGCAAGGTGGATAGGAGAAGAAAGAGGGGAGGAGATAAAAAAAGAGAGGAGGGGAGAAGAAAAAGAGGAGAGAAGAGGAAAAAGATGAGAGGAGGGGAGGGGAGGAGATAAGAGAAAGATAAAAAAGGAGAAACATAAAGGGGAAGAGATAAAAGAAGAGAATAGAGGTTATAGTAGAGGAGAGGAAAGAGAAGAGGAAGGTGGAGAGGAGAAGAGAGGAAAATGGAAAGAGGAAAGAAGAGGGGGAAAAGGAGCCGTGAGAAGATGAAAGACGAAAAGAAAGAGAATAAGAAACAGATGCAGAAAGAAGAGATGAGAAGGAGAATGAAGAAAAGAGGATAGGGGGGCAAATGCAAAGGAGAAAAAAAAAAGAGTAGAGGAAAGGAAAGAGGAGAAGACAGGAAGAAAGGAGATAGGAAGGGATGAATGAGGAGAAGAGTGTAAAAAGGTGAAGAAAAAGGATAACAGAAAAAAACAAGAGAGGAGAATGGAAAGGAAAAGGGAATAAAATAGGAATGAAAAAAATGAAGTACGGACATAAAAGGAAAGAAAAAGAAAAGCGAAGGAAAGAAGAAAGAGAGAGAAGAGTTTTCCCGGTTGCGTGTTTCGCACTTTTCTTGGAAGGAGTTAAGGCGTATAAAGTGTGAGGGGCACCTAATTATTCATTGTAGGAGGCATTAGGTGGAGTGTATAGCGCAGTAGATTGTAGAGTGAAGGTCAATGAGCTGGAAGCTATAGACGCACACGCCGGTGAATTTCTAATGTACCATTAGTTGTTGTCGTATGTAAATAAATAATTCAGCTGTCACGGAAGAGCGTAAATTCTACCAGAGAAACCTTTCAGGCTGCTTAATGCCGGGTCCGGGATGCTAATCTCCTCCTGTGTAGTCAGCTCAGCCCCAGGACAGGCGAACAAAGCAGAAGGTCGACCGGTTCTTAGGAAAACGCTGCACACTTATTAGCCAAAGGAGAGGTTCACATTAACTACTTAGCAGCCGGTTACCTGCACAGCTCTGTCTTCTACGACAGACACAGCCAGCCAATAAAATTACATCAAAAATCTACTAAAAAATTCCAGCCTATCCAGCGGTGAGCTGATTTTTGCTGATGTGTACGGAGCTGTCCAGTGCTGAACCCGTACAAAGACTCGTTCTTGCAGATTATTTCTCACCAGCACAACGTGTGAGGTTAATGTTCTAGCTCAGCCAAAATCTGCAGCATTCCGAGTGAGACTAACATTTTACATACAGAGCTCCACACTGTCCCGCCCAAAGGGAAACTTGACAGCTAGGATTTAAAGGGTAACTCCACTTTTGTAGGAAAAAAATTGCAAATAGTAATAATAATAATAATAAAATAATAATAAAAAGTCATATTGTAATTGAATGTTATTAGAAACTCTCGTTCCTTTACAATCTACAGCCGCTGTAATTTCTGTAAAATGCAACATGGACACCTGGAGGCGCTCTGTACACAGATGGTATACAGAGCGCCCCCCAGAAATGTCATTCCCTGCTTGTGTGATTGGCTCACTGATTTTCCCAGTAGTCTGCAATAAGAAACACGTCGGATTTTGAGCATCCCCTGCAACAAAAATTTAATTTTTGGTGAGATACTCCCAAAGGGAAATCATGTCTAAAGGGATGCAGACCCTGCCATTTTCCTCATTAGAGCAGCTGATTGATAATAATAAAGTCACTCACATTCACTCTGCACATGGACACAGAGACACTGTACTAACCATGTGAGGTTAGTACAGCGATCTCCCCCGCCGTGCTATTGTGTTCTGACAGGGGGACGCGCCACTCCCCCCCCCCTCCCCCTGCAGAACACTGTGATCAGCGCTGTCTGCCATTGGCTGAAAGCGCTTATCAGGAGTCAGTCAGCTGCTGGTTTTCAGCATGCAACCCCGATGGAAGTCGGACAGACCGTCATACACACAGGCAGAATATCCGCCGGTAATTATGGTACAGGCCAATGTCTCCTGACATTCTGCCCATGTGTACCCGGCTTTACCTTCTAATTGGGTCTTGGTTGGTTAAAAAGAAATTGCTGTTATTATGCGACAAGCAGAGCAGAATAAATGAGAAGGGTCATAAGAAGCAGCAGCAGGAGCGGAGCTTAGATTTGGGCCGGTAACCTATATTTCCTGTATGCATGCTAAAGCAGCTTTTCTAAACCAATGTGATTTCTGAGCTTGCCAGGGATGTTGCACTGCACCCCATAGTTTTGTACAGAGTCATGTGTTTCTACAGTGCAGATAGCCTGGCCAAGCGCTCTGGTGTGAAAGTGAGGGGCTGAGGAATCTGATGTAAATGGGTAGGACAGTAGGGGGGAATAAGGACTTTTTAAACATATATTTTATTAATTTTTAGTAGCAGTACAAAGTAACAGATGTCTGAAACATTGTCAATTACAAAGGACTCTTATATGGAAGTGGGGACTGAGGACTCTGATATGGAAGTGGGGACTGAGGACTCTGATATGGAAGGGGGAACTGAGGACTCTGATATGGAAGGGGGAAAACTGAGGACTCTGATATGGAAGGGGGAAAACTGAGGACTGTGATATGGAAGGGGGAACCGAGGACTCTGATATGGAAGGAGGAACTGAAGACTCTGATATGGAAGAGGGGGACTGAGGACTGTGATGTTCTTAGGGGAGGGGGGATATTCTCAGGAAACATTAACTGTTACAAAGTCTGTAG
>BLSH010344769.1:2003864-2014988 GCA_018402905.1 Glandirana rugosa | reverse complement strand
CAAACTCCAGACCTCCTCCTGACCCTGCACTTTCTGCCAGCTCCACCACCAGCTTCTTCCCGGCAGAAGCACAAGGTAAGGAAGCTGCACTGTGATGTAAGGAAAGGGGAGGTCTCTTGACATCTGATGCGGGGGGCGGGTGCTCGGGGCATCTAGTCTTACAGATATAACTGGCCCTATGAGGGCAATCATAATGATGATGCGGCATGCAATGAAATTGAATTTGACACCCCTGATGTAGACAAACAAAAAGACTGAGAAATCCAGTGCAAAAAGATCATAGTGCCGTAAGTATATGTAACTATTTATTGATTGATGAATATGTAGATCAGGGATATGCAATTAGCGGACTTCCAGATGTTGCAGATCTACAAGTCCTATGAGGCATAGCAAGACTCTAATAGCCACAAGTATGACACCCAGAGGCAGAGGCATGATGGGACTTGTAGTTTTGCAACAGCTGGAGGTCCGCTAATTGCATATCCCTGATGTAGATGCACTCACCCACATGGTAAAGGAGGGAGCATGTGGTGTGATATACTGGCAACCGATGTGAACACAGGTCCGCTCTGAGGCCCAGGAGAGCTGTGAATGGCCAGCCAGGCTGAATGGGATGCACACTGCAGCTCTGGCATAGCTGTGCTGACTCAGTGCCCAAGGTAGACAAGCTGCCACTGTCAGTACCTACACACCTCCTGGAGGACGTTACACGCTGGGTATTCCGAGATGCCAGTATGGAGAGACGCAGGTTTCTGGGGGAATCCCCCTTTCATCAGTCTCCAGAAACTTGTGTTTCTCCATACCGGCATACGCATCTAAATGCACTTAAGTGCTAGCCACATTTAGCACTTGAGTGTTCATTCATTATGTTTAAATATTTTTTATTAAATTGAAATAATAACAAAACAAATATGCCCATACAGGGGTGGGTAAACATTACATACATCATTCACACCAGTCTGGGCGAGATGAGAACATGCTTAAAGCTGTACAATAGATTGGACCGAGATACCAATGAGGAATTAGTCAGCACTCTGTCGACTCCAAAGGGGGCAGAGTCCGTGTTTCCCTTTGAGGGAGGGATCAAGGAGGAAGATAGTAAGGTGGGGAGAGATTATCCAGGCATAGCAGGAAAAGGGAAAGGAAGGAACAGAAGAGAAGAAAGGTAGACAAACCCCCACAGACTCTGGGACACGTCAGGCAGCATGTTAGTGTCAGCCTAGGCTAAACGGGGTTCCCAAGTCCTAAAACATTTGGGGTGGGAGTCATGTAAAATGCTAGACATTTTTTCAAGCATTATCATGGTCATGGAGACTTTCACTTCCTGGAAGGAGACCAAGGTTCCAGGTCTTGACAATAGTTTGTTGGCAGTCAGGAACAGACAGGTTGCCAGCCTAAATTGATGTTGAAAAAGACCTGGGACCAGACAGTGTAACAAAGCAAGCTTGGCATCTTTATAGATCGTCAGGTGGAATAGAGTTTGAAGTAAGTCAAAAACTCTTGACCAGAATACCAGTAACCATTAACAGGACCACCATATATGCAGAACATCTCCATGCTGCCCACAGCCTCCAAAACATCCACAGGCCGGGTTAGCATGGGATATGTAGACCCAATACCACCTGAAGAAAACTTTGTATGCTGATTCAAGAATAGATGTGTAATAGGAGCATTTCTCTATCGTTGACTGGGCTTTAATCCAGTCCTCTGTGTCAATGGAAGTCACAAGATCTCATTCCCAATGACCTGCATAGGACACAATCGATATGGATGTCCGGTTGGTGAGCATAGAATGGAAATCAGAGATAAGTCCCTGAGATCCAAGGCAATGCAATCACCATTGCTCAAAGGACATTTAAACATAGAGGAATTCAGATACCCGACATAGAGTCATTATCCAGAGGCAAAGTTGTAGAGAAGGGTAAAATTAGTCTGGTGGAACCTCGTGTTTCTTGTAAGAAACATCCTGGTTGTTAGAAAATGATGTACATATGTAATCCCATGAGACGACCACCATGCAAATGTACCGATTTGTTCCAAACCCAATGGGAAGAGAGGGTTATGCAGGATCAGCAATAAGAGGGACATGAGTCTACCCCAGTTTCGGACTGAGTCCCACAGTTTCAAACCATGCTCCATTAAGGGGCTCAGAAAGGGTGGGCATAGCTTATAAGGAAGCCAAAGTACGCCTGTTATATTGATGGGTGCGCAATTCGGGAGATCCAGGAGTATCCATTGCAGGATGAGCATTGATTCATTTCAGTGACCAGAATGAATTAATATTATGGCCAATGAAATGAATGAACAACAAAATGCTTGATGTGCCTAAACGTGTTTGAAAGAAACGCGGCATTAGGTGCTTTTTTAACGCTGCTTTCTCCTGCAAGGAAGATGCATTTAGAAGAGTTGTAGTGTGCATGAGGCCTAAAACAATAATAATAATGATCTCACCACCACATTCCCTTTCCAACTCCTAGGCAGACTATTATTAATTTAGTATACAGGTACACTTAAAAACCCTTGACCAGAATCCAAGTAACCGTTAACAGGACCACCATATATGCAGAATATCTCCATGCTGCCCACAGCCTACAAATCATCTACAGGCAGGGTTAGCATGGGCTATGTGGACCCAATACCAACTGAAGAGAACGTTGTATGCTGACTATACAATAGAGCAGGGTTTCTCAACCAGGGTTCCGTGGAACCCTAGGGTTCCTCCAGAGGTTGCTAGGGGTTCCTTGAGCAATGGTCAATTTCTACCTCTCAGATAAATTCCCAATGACATCATTGATCTTTTTAGCTATCTGTAAGGGGGTAATTCTTCCCAATGATCACAAGTGTAAGGAGCATTCTTCCCATTGACCATCACACTAATGTATCATGAGTTGTAGATTTATAATTTTTAGCAGGGGTTCCCCGAGACCGGAGAATTATTTCAAGGGTTCCTGAGTGTTGAAAAGGTTGAGAAAGGCTGGAATAGAGTATAATAGGAGCATTTCTCAATCGTCGCCTGGGCTTTGATCCTGTCCTCTGTGTCAATGGGAGTTGCAAGATCTCATTCCCAGTGGCCTACGTAGGAGATAGGCAATATGGATGTCCGGTTGGTGAGTGTAGAGTAGATATCAGAGATAAGTCCCAAAGGGTGAAGGACATACAATCACTCATGCTTAAAGGACAGTTTCTTATAGGGGGATTCTGATACCCGACATAGAGTTATCCAGAAGCAAAGTCATAGAATCGGCAGTAAGGGGGACATGAGTTTACCCCAGTATTGGACTGAGTTACACCATGCTCCATTCAGAGAGGGTGGGTGTAGCTTATAAGGAAGCCAATGTAAGCCCGTTATATGGATGGGTGCACAATTCGGGAGATCCATAGCAGGATGAAAGTTCATTCATTTCAATGGCCAATGAAATGAATGAATGACAAAATGCTTGACGTGCGAAAACATATCTGAAAGAAACACAGTTTTAGGTGCGTTTTTAATGCTACTTTCTCCTGCCAGGAGGAGGCATTTCGAAGAGTTTCAGTGTCCATGAGGCCTAAAACAATAATAATAATAATAATTTCAACCCCACCTTCTCTTTCCAACTCCTAGGCAGACTATTTTTTATTTAGTATTACAGATACACTTAAAAACTGAGTAAATAAGCCAATGACCTGCCTCCCCGATGGCCTTCTCTTTGTATTTCTCCCTCGCCTTTTCTCTGGCATTCTTCTTGCAGACTTTGTCAAAGGCGCAGTTCCTTATAAAGAAATGTAGAAACCTCTCTCTGAAGCCAGGAGTAGGTCGGTGTTACCGGCTTTTCAATTTTATTTTTCTTTTCCTTTGATGCTGAATGAATCGGACCGGATTATTCCATCTCAAGGTCATTCCGGGTTTAAATGGCATTGATCGAAGACACGGCGAGCTGTTAACTGCTATTTTAGATTATTCCCTTCTTTGTGAAGCCTCTAATATCATTACTAAAAAGGTGATCACTTTCTCTGCGCTACACATGGGACTGAAGCTCATTTTTTTTTCTCTTATTTTTACTTCTAAGACAGGAATTTTGCCAAACTTGAAATATTTCCAGTGTTCTCCATACAGGCGGACATCAGGAGTCCTTAGAACAGATGTATAAAGGCAAATAAAAAAAAATCTTTACAAGGAAATTCTCTTTTTCATCTCAGAAAAAAATTAAATTAACATTTTAAATGAAATTGTAGATATTAACACTAATGGAGTAAAGTATTAGGAGAACTACAGTATACTCATACTGTTCTTGGTGGCATGGATCCCACATTTCTTTAAAAAAATGCTCATTTTCAGACGTTGCTGGTGTTTTTCAACTGCTCCTTTTGAAGTCTAGGAGGCCAAAAATGCCCCAACCTGCTTCCAAAGTATCTGATGGTCCTTACTGAGCTTCAGAAATCAAGCTACAGGTACCTCATTGCCCATATGTGAAAGACACAACTTAAAATATAAGATCTGATTCTTGGTTGTTGAACCTCATGGGCTGAGCGAGAGAAATCAGTGGATTCACTTATCCAAACGTAACAGCATGGATGAAGGAATCATGGATGGAGGGGGGGTTGCTGCTGGAGTCTCTGCCTGTCACTTGCAGCCACAGCAAAGATCCATCAAACGCTAGGGAGGGCTGCGTGGCTGCTTTCTGCGCCACTTACTGCTGACCCCAGAACTCTGCATCACTTACTGCTGACCCCAGAACTCTGCATCACTTACTGCTGACCCCAGAACTCTGCATCACTTACTGCTGACCCCAGAACTCTGCATCACTTACTACTGACCCCAGAACTCTGCATCACTTACTACTGACCCCAGAACTATGCATCACTTACTGCTGACCCCAGAACTATGCATCACTTACTGCTGACCTCAGAACTCTGCATCACTTACTGCTGACCCCAGAACTCTGCATCACTTACTGCTGACCCCAGAACGCTGCATCACTTACTGCTGACCCCAGAACTCTGCATCACTTACTACTGACCCCAGAACTCTGCATCACTTACTACTGACCCCAGAACTATGCATCACTTACTGCTGACCCCAGAACTATGCATCACTTACTGCTGACCTCAGAACTCTGCATCACTTACTGCTGACCCCAGAACTCTGCATCACTTACTGCTGACCCCAGAACGCTGCATCACTTACTGCTGACCCCAGAACTCTGCATCACTTACTACTGACCCCAGAACTCTGCATCACTTACTACTGACCCCAGAACTATGCATCACTTACTGCTGACCCCAGAACTCTGTGCCACTTACTACTGACCCCACAACTCTGCATCACTTACTACTGACCCCAGAACTCTGCATCACTTACTGTTGACCCAGAACTCTGTACCACTTACCGCTGACCCCAGAATTCGGTGTCACTTACTGCTGACCCCAGAGCTCGGCGCCACTTACTACTGCCCCAGAGTTCTTCGCCATTTCCTACTGACCCCAGAACTCTGTGCCACTTACTACTGGTCCCAGAGTTCTGAGCCACTTCCTACTGACCCAAGAACTTTGTGCCACTTACTACTGGTCCCAGAGTTCTGAGCCACTTCCTACTGACCCAAGAACTTTGTGCCACTTACTGCTAACCCCAGAACTCTGCGTCACTTTCTGCTGACCCTAGAACTCTGATTCACTTACCACTGACCCCAGAACTCTGCTTCACTTACTACTGACCCCAGAACTCTGTGTCACTTACTGCTGACCCCAGAACTCTGCGTCACATACTGCTGACCCCAGAACTCTGCATCACCTACTGCTGACCCAGAACTCTGTGCCACTTACAGCTGACCCCAGAACTCTGCATCACTTACTACTGGCCCCAGAAGTTTGCCCCACTAACTACTGGCCCCAGAGTTCTGCGCCACTTACTACTGGCCCCAGAGTTCTGCGCCACTTACTACTGGCCCCAGAGTTCTGCGCCACTTCCTACTGAACCCAGAACTCTGTGCCACTTACTGCTGACCCCAGAACTCTGTGCCACTTACTGCTGGCTCCAGAGGTCTTCGCCACTTACTGCTGACCCCAGAACTCTGCATCACTTACTGCTGACCCCAGAACTCTGCACCACTTACTACTGATCCCAGAACTCGGCGTCACTACTTATCCCAGAACTCTGCGTCACTTACTCCTGACCCCTGAATTCTGCATCACTTACTACTGGCCCCTGCACTCTGCGTCACTTAATACCAACACTGTGCACAATGAAAACCAAACCCATGCTTTTTTCAGGCATGAGGGCCCAACCTACGATCTTACACACAGGCCCACTAATATCAAAAAATGCCCCTGCTGCAGTCACTGTTTGGCTGACAATTTTCCACCCAGCTCCTTTGACAAAAGTCTTTGGGGATGGTGGACGCCGTGCGTTCCACTTCCCTGGGCCGGTAGTGATGCATGGGAGTCCTCAGCTTAACGCGTTTCATCACTACCTGGCGACATTATCAAAAGCTTTTGGCTTTTGGCCAGAGACTGTATGGGCCGTTTATGTCAGTATTTTACCGGCATTAGCGATTCATGCTTTTAAATATATGCCAATAAAAGTTTTAAAAGATTTTACACATGTAAGATGTCCTTCTTAATAAGCACAACACCTGCACACATGGAATACCAGCAGATTGGTGCACAGTGGAACAAGCGGGACGAGGGAAGGACACCCACACCGGACACATAAGGTCCAGGTCTCCTTTCAAATGACAAGCCTGCAAGACTCCTTTTGTCGTATGGCATAGGAGTCCAACCTATCTGGCTGATGGCATGCGGACCACAAAAGTCACAAGTTTTTAAAGAAGCATCTTGAGCATTGAAGCACTTTTTTCCTTTTGGGACTTTACTTCTATTTATATATTTTCCTATTTTATCCTATTTAGTCATTTTTTTTCTAATCAACCACTTGCCGACCGCCCGCGCGTGGATTGACGGTGGCAAAGTGGTTCATTATCGCGAAATGCCGTCACCTGACGGCGGCCGCGATAACGAGTATTGTGAGCGTGCGCCGCCAGGGGTGCGCTCACTGTGTTCCCCGGGGGGGGCAGGGGGTCCAGGGAGCGGGTAGGGTGGACTTGATCTTCGCCGGCCACCCGCGATGCCCCCCCCCCCCCCGCAGTGAGAGAACGGAGGTCCGTGTATATAAACATGGATCTCCGTTCTGATGGGGGGGAAGGGATGTGATAACAGGCTTTCTGTATATGGCCAAAAACGATGAAAAAAATGTTTTCTTTAATTTTTTTTTTGGATTTGTATTTTAGCAAAAAGTAAGAAATATTGTTTTTTTTTTAAAAAAATAGTCACTCTTTTTTTTGTTTATAGCTGCGATCAGAAATGACGCAGAGGTGATCAAATACCACCAAAGAAAGCTCTATTTGTGGGGACGCAAATTTCGCTTGGGTACAATGTTGCACGACTGCGCAATTTTCAGTTAAAGCGACGCAGTGCCGAATCGCAAAAAGTGCTCTGGTCCTAAAGTGGGAAATCCTTCCGGAGCTGAAGTGGTTAAGTTGATATCAATAATCATTAACTTATTTTTTGCACAATAATTAATTTGTCATAGTGCAAATAATTTGTTAAAATTTGTTGTCACATTTGCTAACTGCACACGAAAGGTAAAATATAGCACTTTAATCATATGGCACTTTACGCACAGTACTTTTAGCACAGAGTAAGTGCACTGACATTTAAACGGCAAGTTTAATTGTCCATTTAAGGGAGCAGGAGAGCTGTATTTCTTGCACAAAAATTCCTTTGCCCCTTCAAAGGGGGTAATACATATAGCTGCAACCCCCTGTTGCATTAACCCCTTTTTCCACTGAGGTGCGAGTGACCCATATTGCATAGATCATAAAGTCTTGTTTTTTTTTAATAACAAACATGCTATACTTACCTCCTCTGTGCAGTTGGATTTGCACAGAGCAGCCCGGATCCTCCTCTTCTCGGGTCCCTCTTCTGCTCAACTGGCCCCTCCCTCTGGTGAGTGCCCCCCCAGCCATCAGCTTGCTATGGGGGCACCCGAGCCAAGTCCGAGCTCTGAGTATCCATTCAGACATGGAGCCCCCACCTGGACCCACCCCCTTTCCCCTGACTGGCTGATTTTGATTGACAGCTGTGGAAGCCAATGGCGCCGCTGCTGTGTCTCAGCCAATCAGGAACAGTGTCTGGGACAGCTAAGAAACTCGTGGACATCACTGCAGAGAGAAGGGACTCAGGTAAGTGATTAGGGGGGTGCTGGGGGGGGGGGCTGCTACACACAGAAGATTTTTTTATCTTAATGTATAGGATGCATTAAGATAAAAAAAACATTCTGCCTCTACAACTCCTTTAAAGCTTAGTCTGCTTGAAGGTGGTTACCTATAACAGCAGCCAACAATTACTATTTAAGCAGATCAACCCCGAGTTTAAATATCCAAATTGCCAGACAGCCGATCCAGGCCAGACCACTGGTATTTAATTTCTACCATTCATACCAAATGGACCCCTGAGTTTTTCACCCTGCCTCCTTACTGGTGTAGATAAATGCCGCACCAATAGCAAATAGAACCATTACAGCAAAATTAAAACAGAAAAATAAAATCCCAATGGTATTATCCTCAACAGCCAAACTAATAAAACGATAGTTATAGAGGAATAATATATAATTCTAGCATCTCCTAGTAGAATGAAGATCTGGCGTCAGAAAGTTGGCTTTGGTGTTAAGGAAGCCATAATATTTGCATCAGGCATATTACACGCCTCATAAACTCCAGTTATGGGAGTTTTATTACCAATCTTGGAAGACCTGAGAATGCCCATTTTAACTTTACTTACACTTGGCTTCAGAGATCTAATAAAGAATCACCGCCAAGCCGCGACTGTAACCTTCATAAGGCCGAGTGACACATTTGGTCCCGAAAATGTTCGAGTTGTGTTCTTAACCATGGAAGGTTTCACTGTCTTTCTTCTTCCATTGTTTGTCCTATGCTATGCAGAATTAACGGGTACTCAACATTTTGTAGAGCAAGTGGCAATCCATGGATCAATATTCTAAGGAGGAGCCAGCCTTTATTCCTATTTAATATAAAGCAGCTTCTAGACTTTCCAACATTGTTTGAATGTAAAGGCTTTGGCCAATTACAAAACTTCAACCATAATGGTGTACAACAGATCTTGCCTTGTTTAGTTTGATCAAATCTGACCCGAGGTCACCTATCTGCAGGCTAAGTGACAGCTAGAAACAATTTGTGCAAAAATCTGTCAGAAATTGAAGAATGAGAACATGAGATAAAGAAACAAGAATACTGTTCAAATATGTAGTGTGCCTATATTACCAAAAGTATTGGGACACCTCATCCAACATCAGTGCCTGACCTCACAAAAGCGCTTCTGGAAGAATGGTCAAACATTCCCATAGACACTCCTAAACCTTGTGGACAGCCTTCCCAGAAGAGGTGAAGCTGTTATAGCTGCAAAGGGTGGGCCAACTCAATATTGAACCCTACAGATTAAGACTGGGATGCCACTAAAGTTCATGTGCGTGGGGGCGTGGTCAAACTGGCGACCTGAGCGGACGTGTCTGAGAGAGGCTCCGCCGGTACCTGCACTTTTTATCCGAAATTCTGGGATTATTTTGCCACCTGCTGCCTGCTGAATTGGCGGATGGTTACCCGGGCATGAGAAAAGGCAAGTCGGGTGCCGGGAGACGCTCCACCACTGCGCCCAAGCCTTCGCCCCAGCAGACGAAGCAGCTGCAAGCGAAGGGACAGCACATGGCCATGCAGACAGCCATTATGGACCAGGCCTCAGCCGAAGCCGATCGCTTTGCTGCCCTGATGCAGGCCATCAACGGGGGCACAGATACCCTCACAGCCAAGATGGACGTTCTCCAGACGGAGATCAGCCTGCTAAGGCGTGATATGGACAAAATCCGAGACCGAATGGGAGAGGCGGAACGGTGAGGACCTCACTAGAGAACATCGCACATCCATTCACTTCGACCATGTGAAGGCCCAGCTGCGCACGAGGGGCCTAACATACAGCATGCTGTTTCCAGCGCGCCTTAGGGCGGTGGACGGGGAGGCCATCCGCTACTTCGCATCTCCGGAGGAGGCTTCCAACTGGATTGACATCCTGCCCAGAGCCCGGTGAACAGCTAGTACCCATCCTGTCACTACAACCTGTTTCAACACCTACCTCCTGTGATGAGCTACATGGCCGATGGTAAGTCTCCTTTCCCTCTGTATGTGCCACAATCTCCCAGTCTGGATCACTCGGAACAGCTTACATCCTGCGATGAGCACATGTTGGCGCCATGATACCCTTGGACCTCGAGGTTGGACAGTCCTGAGGTGCTGGTGCTTTGACTTGGCAGCCGCGGAGAGAACCCTCGGGCCTTAGCCTGCACTGGGGATATGCGGTACTGTTCCTGTTGTCCCGGCCACTGTAAGGCAGTCGGGGGTGATTGCGGGGACGGGCCCGGGTTTCACCAGCTGCCGGAAACGCCATGCTACCTCTTCTTCCTCTATGCACCATGCCTGATGCCCCTGAGATGGATTGGCTCACTGTCCGGCCGGAATGCCCCTGACTCACCACAGGCATCCAGGAGGATCCATATTTGTTCACTGACTGCTCACAGGAACTTGCAACGACTAAGTTTGTGCCCCTAGCCTGTGCTAGGAGACCCCATGTTTTTGTTTTCCCATCCTTTGGGTTATTTTTGGTTGTGACTCTATTCTTTTTTCTCTTCCTTTACCCTGCTCCGTCTCTAAACCTGGACGAGTAATGCTACCCGGAATACTATGCAAACTGTATAGCAGGTACCGTGGACCTATGCCGGTGCACAGATCTGGACAGTTGGCCCGGATGGATAGATCCACAGGCGGTTGGCTTTTCCATGCCCCTTTAGGAGATTGTCCTTGTTGGTTCAAATCTCTGCCTCGTCCCATTTCCTTCTCTTTTTTCTTATCTCAGTGTTGGTTTTTATTGGGTTTCCTACCCTTTTGTTTTTGTACCCCAGAGGATCGTGTCCGATCCCCGTGTTTGAATCAGCAACGTTCAAGGACACTCGTCAGTCACTTGTTTATACCTAGGAGGACCTACGGACACCACTCAGTCCCCGTAAGGCCGGCCTGTCACTCGGTT